>JAGVSQ010009659.1:0-13458 GCA_022683975.1 Rhyacophila evoluta
TAAAACTGGTAAACTTCACATATGGAAGTTTACCAGTTTTAAATAATTTAGAATTCAATATTTTATCATTTATTTGAGCTTCAAAAACTCAATTTTCCGGTACCCAATGGTGTCATAGTACTTTCATGGGTATCATCTTGAAGGGATCTTGACATTGCGAGTGTGAGTAGCCTTTCATTTAAAAATCATATAGTTACCATTTATAGTAAGGCACTTAAAACATTGCGTTTCGTTTTGCGTGCGTCCAAGATCTTGTCATATCTTAAAATACTCAAAACTCTGTATAATTAATTCATTGGTTCAAAGCGACTTAGAAAGTGGATTTGTTGTTTGGGCCCCGAGTTAGTTGAAATATGACCTTACGGTGAAGAGAGTTCAGAAGAAATTTCTGCAACTTCTGTGCTTGTGGGTATATGGATATTATCCATGGCCGTATCCAATTGCTTTCATTTTAGACATGTTTTTAATGCAGCCTAAAACTAAGGAGGAATATGTATTTGACGACGCATTTTTTTCGACTTATGCGTGGTCTTATTGATAAATCTGCCACGCTTGGTCTATGCGTCCCATTGAAGAATCTGCATTACGTTTACTATTCAACATTTCCGGCAAACGCTTTTATATTTAGTAATATTAATATCGGATAGTGTGTAATGTTAAGACCCAAAGCAAATTCTTTGGAAACATTTTCATATCAGCAGTTCAATAACTGAAGTTTGCTGGCAACGACAACTGACAACAAATTATCCATAGTGAATCATTGTAGAGGTTTGAAAATATTTTTTTTCTTTTAATTACATTTTTAAAAGTATAAAAGCTTATTTTTAAAACGTTTTTTTTTGTATATTTCTAAATGCAAAACTAACCTGCCAGTGGTCACATAAATACGGACAGCAATGGTGATGTTTCTTCCACCCATGTGATGTTCCATCTATGTGAAAGTGAGTTTAGATCTATATTGTTGAATACATTATTAGAATAGGATCTGTCTAAATTACTTTACTATTACTAAGAAACTTTCTCTTTCCTTTGGTATTTTTAAAATTCTTTCTTTACTCTTTCTTTTATTTAATGTTATTTTTACATAATTGTGTTCATTTTTTATGTGTTCTCTTTTTAATATGTTTTGAAATCCTATCAATATTTTTGTTTTTATCGTATTTATGTTGTATTGTGAATATATCAAACTAATAATTTGTAATATCTGAAAATGTGGAAAAAAAATAAAAGCAAATACAACAAATCAAAAATATCCTACTTTTTACATTAAGAGATAAACGCTATGAAATAAGCGACACAATTCGGGTATTCTAAAAAATTTTCGTCCTTTTCAGTGTATTATAGCTTTATTTAGATGAAGTGGTTTGAAGCCGAAATAATGAATAAAAAATATCTTTCCTATTGTTTACGCTTTATACGTGATTATCGATCAGTATTCTAGTAAATTGGTAGTTTCGGTCACATAAAATATCTGCCAATTTAGGCATTTAATGGTATATTATTAGGGAGATGATATATATCCATGGCTGCGAGGTGTTGCCATGAATTCAATAAGAAGGGATGAGAAAGACGCATCCAATAAGAGAGGGATGGTAAAAGCAGGGTGGAATAAATCCTAAAAGTAGACATCTTCGTGACACGGAGGGACATGCCAACATCAAATTTAAGTTCAACCTCTCAAAAGCTCAAGCCGCGGCCATATTGAGTTGACACGTGAAGTAAATTATGGTCGCCATGCTAATATTGTTATATTAGAAAATCGTTTCGGAAATTTATCAGAAAATGACTAATGTCACCCCAAAATATAGTAAATATTTTACTTATTAGCTCAACGCAACACTGTTATCTATTATATAACTGTTATACATGATGCTATCGACAGTAAAGTAAAGTATTTATAATGAGACTGAATGCAAAACTAAAATTGAAAAAAAATATTTCTATAATATCTAAGTTGTCACATAAATATTTTTAAATTAAAATATGTTGTCGAATAGATCGAGAGACGTTGATATTTTAAAAACCAACAAATGAAATATCGCACTAAATTAAAATAATTGATGCATTTATCAATAATATCAGCTTATAAATATATCTCTGAAATGATGAAATAATACGTGACAATGTAAACTAATAGGGTGGAAGTTATCTAATACAAATTTTTAATGGCTCATTATATGTTTATGGACAAAGCGACTTGTTCATTAAATAATAAATTACGACAAAACACAAACGTCGAGCCGCGATTGAAGATATAAACATATAAATTTGGCTGTTGTAAATAACTTCATGATCAAAATTGTTTAATGAAAAACGGGCTTTCAATTGATAAAATTTATATTACATGGTTAATCATGTTAACTTACATGTAATTTAAGGAAGCCATTTCCATTAAATATAAACTTGACAGTATTTGCACAATTTAGTTACAAAGTTGTAAAAGATTTATATTTGATATACTTACGCATGTAAATATTTTCAAAGGCATACGTATAAGCAGTTCGTAATTTTAGATATAACATTTTAGAAATCCAATAAAGTAAATTATTTAAGGAGCCTTTGCTGATTAACGTGCTTTTACGAAACTAAAACAAAATACGGCTTTTCGCTAACTAGATATATTCACCATTTGGCTTAATACTACCGTTAATATGAAGAGACTTTCAACATATAAATCCAAGTAACCATTATGGCGAGCAAAATCCACACCCGCTCTAAAAGTGGAGCTTATTGATCTATACAGTGTAGAGATGTCTGGGTGTGTATATGTATCTCCGTAACGTGAAAACGTATCTTTACAGAGAATTTTTCTAAAAAATGCCTTCCAGGCAATTGCTCAACCCAATCGGTATTCAGTCCTGCATTTTTGCATTTTTTAAATCCAGGCGATGTTTGAATTGAACTCGCAATGCCCCACTTATAAAGCGTGGACACTAACTTTTTCACTAATGGAGAGTCATTGTGGTAAAAATGGTTGTCTAACTAGATATAAATACTGTTTGATAATTCTGGGACAGATTCTATTACGTTAGTATCATTCATCACGGAACTCAATTTTATATAAATGTTTAACTCTAGCATTTCAAAGCTCTATCGAATTCATATTCGTATAGTATTTCGTGACTAGAAGAAAGGAGTGTCGTATCAGGTTTCTTACGAGCAATTGTTTGCAAATTTTTAGTACAATAAAAATGAATTCAGGGCATATATTGATCAAACGATGGTGACACGGATTATTTTTAGTTAGATTCTTAGATATTTTTAGTATTATGCTATAATTTTTATTTCCTATCCAAACTTTTTATCGTTTTTTTTATGTAAAATATAAAATATTTAACGTTTTTTCGGCTTTATTATTTTTTTATTTGTAAAATAATATTTAAAAAAAATAATATATATAGAATTAATGAATGATCCGCTATGTTGAGTGAACGTAGTAATAATTTTTAAAATTTATTCTTTTTGAATAAACCAACCTCATAGAACATTGTCTCCTTTTCCAAAACATTGGGTTTGAGAGCTTATTTTAGTTAGAACAAAGAACAAAGTATTTATAGTGAGAAAAAGAACACCCGGCAAATTGAATAGATCCGCTGAAAGACTCCCAATTAAGAATTAAGTCGGGGGAACTTGTACGAATTCACTAACTGCTAATCATTATTGAAAATGTGTGACCCATTAGAGTATATTCGTATATTTGAAAGAAAAATTTTCATTTTGCAAGTAATAGTAAGGAAAATATTTATTTCATATTTATTCATTAAATAGATTAAAAATTATGTGAATTACCATTTCCAATTATAACGGTATTTATTAATTATTTAAATATAAAATTAGAGAAATCATCCACCTACGATTAATATATTTTTAAGTGCGTATTTAATTCTATTCTAGGAATCGACAGTAAAATTATTAATTTTGTGATCTGTTAAATTGTCTATGTACTCTAAAAACATCATTCTGTATGCAAAATACAAAACATTTGATCCAAGTGTTGAAAATAGTTATTTGTTGCTGTAATTAAATATTTATCCGATATACAAAAACAAAACTTTGTAGGTAAATAAATGTACTATATAAATAATGTAAAATGCAACAATATTATCAAATTAAATAAAAAAATTTCAATCTGATAAATTTAAATGGAATTCAAACTAGTTTATTAATTTCGTTCATTGAAATTTCAAATGAATTCCATAGAAGTCATCTATAATTATGAAATTGTGCAAATTTAAACATATAGATTTATTGTATTTGCAAAAATGAATTATGATAAAAAAACTATTCTGTCAAAAGTGATTTATTTAGACGACATAATGATTACTATCGCATGCTAAATTATTTATTTGTTGTTCAATTCTGATACAAATTACTTACAAACCAGTTAACACAATAAAGTAATAACTTAAATCTCATATAATCAAGAGTCCCATATTGTTTATTATCTATAAGTAGTAAGGACGTACCATAATATACAACGAAACAAATATGGCGACGAGACAGATGGGTATGAAAAGTATTTTAAGAATTTGTAACACAACGTCCTCCGAAACCTATATTAAAAAAAAATGTCTTTATTTATTTTATATCATTTATTACTCCACACCTACATTTGTAATATTAAGATAGGGTAGTGCACCAAAACAAATTATTCTGTATTCATCTGATCAACTTTCCCTCTAAGGTGTGCGCATGTACGGCCGCCCATCTGTTGAAAATTTTCCGCACACATGTCTTGATCGCCCGCACACATTTGAAAGAAATGAACTTGTAACCATATTTTTGTTTTGTGTAATAATATATTTCATTTGTTATTTGATGATAGGGCTTATACGTAATCTACATATTGGGAAAATGTAATTTATGATTACGTGGTACATTATGTTGACTACTTAATTTTATCGATGAATATTTGCACACTTCCTTCTTTTTTTCTTGCACACTTGCACACCACACACATTGATGGCCCGCACACATAAGTTAATGGACCGCACACATCAGTTGATGGCTCGCACACACAACGAAAAAATTATAGGGAAGGTTGCATCTGATATAAATTTATAACAAACATATGAGGTACATTATCATGAGTGCGGCGGCTTTGATTAATATTTTAATTATTTATTATTTTAGCTATTTCATCGATTTACAAAGAATATTTTCAAAAAATATTGATTGAAACTGCTTAGATATTATATATTGTCATCCCACAAAAGGTACCTCATGTTTTTTTTTTACTATTAACGTTTCGAACGTGAAGCATATACATCTATAGATCTTAATGATGATTACTCCGGAAATCGAGTCTATGGATCTCCACGAAGTAAATAAAGACTTATTTTACCCGTAACAATTGGTTATCAGCTACTTCTTCGATTCATTGGTCATGCCTCTGGAGATTATTTTTAAATCCTGCATTTATAGGATTAGAATCTAAAAAATCTGCTTCAAAGGCGCGTGTGCTTATTTACCACGTCAAGACTAATCAAATTCTAAATAATCTGCCTTAACATATCAATTGAAACTATTTTATTAGTCAAACATAAGTCCAAGAAATGGTTATGAAACTTTACCAAATATTTACAAATTAAATTAATAAATGGCCATATCATTAATTGATTGATTATATTATTCAGTATTTTAAACAGTGGTGCTTAAAAATCAACTTCAACTGAAATAATGTTAACGGATTGATTTATAATTAGTGGTTTTAATTATAAAATATTTGAATATTATTGGGCATTTTGTAAATAAATATTCAACATTCTATCAAATGGTTGAAATTCATAGTGAAAATATGATATATTAAGCTCAATCGCTTACTTCAAATACGTAACATAAATTAATTTCATCATATTAAAATCTTAACTTTAACTTTGAAGTCTCAAGACATAATTACCATACATGTGTCTATGTGCGTACTTAGAAGGAGTTTGTTAATTTGATTTCTTAATGTAATGTACTACAGTAAAGTTGGCGCTAGGCATTTTAATTAAATCAGACACAGATGATTATAATTCAAACTATATAATTGATTATCTTTCAAATGGAATAAATGTATTGAATAATGAGAACGTTTATTTTTGTTATAAATTCAGATGGGTGCAGCGATGGATTGATAGTTACAGTTCAAATGTCTTTCTAAAACAAGCATAACAATCATTTTATTTATTAATAATTAATATTAAATAATTGATTTTAACGTGTATTATTTTATATTATTATGCATATTTTCATACATAATTGTATAAAATAATAATACACGATAGACAAATAAAGCACTATCCAGTGTTCACATTTATAATTCATCTCGTCAGGAAACAAATCGTTTTTCTTACAATTTAAAATTGTATACTGTTGAATTTTATATTTATGAGTTTCGGCTTGTTTGACTCGTCTGCTGATTGTACTTAAAAATATTTTGTAAAAAATGTTTTGTGAAATCTACTCTGAAAATGAGTCATATCAATAACCACAGTATGAAGATGTCTTCTCGAGAAATAAAATACAACATGGATCTGCCAAACGTAAAAATGTATCGTAAAGATTTTTTCACGTGAATAAGTTGCTAGCCATCACCTTAACCTATCGTCCATCTATTCTGTACTTTTTGTTAAAACCAACAGCTGAGTGATTTAAAATCTTCAAAAATTGGATTGTGTTACTTTCTGATAGCTGAAATGTTAATTTTATTATTATATTGGACTATGTTTATTAAAAAAAAAAAGATTTTTGTGTTACTACGTTTGCTCCCAAAGTGAAACACATGGATTTCCACACTATGAAGACGTCTTGACAGATTATTTTACGAGAATTGTTTGTCAGACAATTGCTCAACCTAAGGGGCATCCAAACCTGCATTTTTAGATTTTTAAAGTCTTGCAGATTGGGAATCGAACCCGCATTCCTACCAACTACGCTACCGGGAGATAAAAAATACCATGACTTTAGATGACACTTTTATATGGATGCTACATTTTTCTAGAGTTAAACACGTTATGCTTAATGAAAACTATATGAATTTAACAATAGAATATACATTGGCCTCCCCGCCACATAAATCACTTCCAAATTAGCTTGTTTCAAATAATATGTACACTTAAGTCTTATAGGTAGGAAAAAAAACTTTATTTTTGTTTTCTCGGTGACAACTTTGAATTATATGTTTTATGGTAATAAGCATACAATCGTGCATGAATTTAGTTGAGCCTATGGGTAAAAAACATTGTGGAAAAAAACAATAAACACGATTTTTGCCAGTGTTCTCTGATAATTTCGTTTTCATAAGGTTTACTGTGAAGTTGATTTACGACCGTTTGCCAGCATTATTACTTTTCTTTGTGTAATTTGAATAAAAAATCTATCCATGGATAAATGTACAAGAAAAAGAAACAAAGCGTATAACCATTTGCCAAAACAAATACTTAGCTGCTATTTTTTTTATCATCGCCGTGCAAAATTATTTTAAATAATGCATTTAGTTGATTTTTAAAAATATCAATTTAAAGATTACACTCTTTTATAGAATAATTTAACTAAGTAACGTTTATAATGTAAGCTTCGATTCAAAATACGCGGTTGAGTGTTTTTAAATTATAAAAATATTAATGGCCATATAATAATATAAAATTTAGTACACTTCATGTGAATTCAATTTGAATTGGGTGCAATTAAATTAACTAATGCGACACATACAGATCCATACAGTGTAAGTGTATGACAAATAACTTTACAAAAAAAAATATTTGATCGTTTATTTATTTCTTTTGAAACGATTCTTGTTAAATTATTTTTATGAATGATAACAAATAAGTTGTTTTAACTAAATCACTGTAATTGATCAATAACGGCTAAAATTTACTTTTATTTTAGATTTTACAGTTTCCAAAAATTACGTCACATATTAGTATTATTATTATGCTTTTTTTGATTCGTCGTTGAAAATTTCTCAGCCCGCGTTCTAGCAATTTGGTATCGCTGCTTTGGATGTTTTGGAGTAACGTAATGCGTATCAAGTCAGACCCGACGTCATCTTCCTAATTTCAACGTTAAAACTGACAGCGAGGTCCGTATTTTTATAACTAAATTTTAAAGTCAGTAAAACTGGATACGCAGTACTTACTACCAGTAAGTCGATGAGTTTAATACAAGGCAGCGGTCTGTAACAAAAAGCTCATGAGACACGTGTGGGTAGATAACATTGATTATACTTTTGATAGAAACATAATCAAAAATTGTTAGTTACTTCCATTATTACAAATATAATGTGAAAATAATCAAAATACAGAAATAATTAGTGACAGTATGTATACCAACTAGAAAATACACACGTTGTCGCCAGTATTCAAATTTATTATGCTTCATATCAATTAATATTTTGACGTCTAGTTGGTAGGTAAGTACGATTTAGAACCAAAAATCTCAACTTTTTGGCTTGATAAAAATTTAAATTTCAAGACCTTTAATAGAATTACAACCAACTGTGGAGAAAAACAATATTTTAAGAAAAAAATCACAGTACGGAGATTTATTTGGTCCACATCACGAATATATACACGTAACAACTATAACGTAAGTTTTTAGAAATATTTTTTTACCACTTCTATGATTTCAAAATTTAGGATGCTTTGTTTTCACATTAAGAAATAAAACTGAACATTTTTCTCTTTATACAGGCTCAAGCAGCTCTGATGTATGACGCAGTTTACGTTTTGATCGAAGCTTTCAGCCGCCTAATGAGGAAGAAGCAGGAATCCATGCGAGGAAACTCACGAAGAGCTCAGATCTTTAGCAACACTTCGCGATCCCTGGACTGTACTCCTAAAGGATGGGTAACTCCGTGGGAGCATGGCGACAAGATATCGAGGCTTTTAAGAAAGGTAATTATTCAAAATGTAACTATTTCAACATCATTTGGCTAATTAAATATTTCTATGAAACATTCGTAAAAAAGTCATAATTATTTTTGAAAAATTTAATTTTATCTAAAATATTCATTAATAGTTTATAATATGATTAAAAATTGGAATCAGTTACTAAAAATTGCAAAAACTACAGTTACTAAAAAAAAATATGATCAATCAACATTTCATTTATCTTTTATTGAAATAAAACACTTGATTGCATACTGGGAACGTATTTAACCTTTAATATTTTAATTCTGATGATTGTATGTTATTATATACCCCGAACGTCTTTATTTCATAACTAAAATAAATTTGCTTCATCTTATTTCTATATTTAGCTCTAGGAATAGCTATGATTATTTTTTGTTTTTTATTTTATAAAATGGCCATTTTAAGCAACAAGTTTCATTTTCTTGACACTTTCCAATTATAAAGATTTCAATCTTAAGAATTTTTATTTTTTGTTTTGCAAATGCCTTAACTTTTTTTTTCATAACGGTATTACATTAATAAAGACATAAAAGATCTTTTTAAATTTTACACAAAATTGTATACATCCATCCATTCTGTATATTTAAAAATATATATAACATCTTCTCATGCCAAAATAATTTAATAACTATATAATTGTAAAATGTCAATTTATTCAACAATAATATAATGACCAACAGAATCACCGATCGACAACTGTTATTTATTAACTCTTACTGTTATTGCTAATACTGATAGTGAGTAACCAGTACGATATCTGAGACGCAATACAATCATTCAGATGTCATTATGTCTTAGAGGATAAGAGAGGGAGCATTCTGAGCGGCTAGATACAATAGCTTAGTGTATGATAGGTATTCAGCTTGGGATATCTTCTGTCTATTTCCGCGGCTATTTTTCATTTTATGTTATTGATTAAAAGTAAAAAGTTAAAAATAAATCTTAAAATTATTTCTAAAGCTATTTAAAACGATTGATCTAGGAGACCTTACATAATTTCGACACTTGGAGTCTAGCACCGTTGCTTTTGGCGCAGTAATGCGCGAATTACACTTGTGATTTTTGTAACATGTTGATAAATTGATGTCAATTAAATTATAGCATACATATTATTATTATACTTTGCCGCGGCTCACTTTGGTTATATAAATACCATGTTATCCGATATATTCGCTAAATGTCATCGTACATCTGAGTTTTAATTAAATCCTTTTATATAAAATAATGTATAATTTGTTAAAACATTCATTTATCAAAATTTTAGAACGTTTTGTGGAGAGCAAAAAATATTAAATAAGCGAATCTTTTTTTAAATAAAGATTAAGAAAGAAAAACAAAGAATGTATGTTATGTTATTTTATTTGTCAATTATTATGCAGTCCAGGTATATTTATTATTATAATAACATGATAACATGTATGTTTATATTTATTTTCATTGAACACTTAAAAGGGCTTTTAAATAATAATTGTATTGCATTGTTTCATACTATCAATATTTTCAACATGTATTGAAAATATATCACAATATTATACTATCTTTTATATAAAATGTCCGGGCTATTCAGTTGAGGACAAAAATAATAACTTATGAAATGATAGTATTATATAATGACCGCTGTAAAATCATGTTGAACATGCAAACACGTAATAAAATCAGGGCCCTGGCGTGTTATGCGGCTAAGACGCGGTCGACCCAAGCGGCATCATGCAAGGGGCGGCAAAAGTAACGAAATTAATACAAATTCTCTTAACGTACGAACCATATAGGGGAGCAGTTATTGAAAATGTATATTTGCGAATTTTATTTAGCGTGAGATCCAAAAAAAGCAAGAAACCAGATGAACATGATTTTGAGGCGCGAGAGGGGCAGCATTTTAAAAACCATACTACATCATACTGACCACACGGTCCTGAAAAAAATATAATATACTACTATTGCCCTTTCATAAGGTTTATTTGCTTTATTTCTGTAATTATTTTAGTAAACGTATATCTAAAAACAGTCACTCAATTTGAAGGAAAAAACATATATAATTGCTATTTTTTTTAAAAAAATTAAAAAGGGATTTTTGAACAGTGTTGAAAAATAATCTGCCAAACTTGTACTGTGGAAGTCCATTTTGTGATCTTCCACAGGGTGTTGGTCAACAATAATGAACATGTATATATTTTTTAGTTTCATGTCACGATAATATTTAATTTTTTTCGACTTACAGAATGTCAGTATGTACAATTAAAATTAAAAGTTTTGGTAAATACGCTTACAATTTTCTACCACTACCGATAAGTGTGAGATATTACGCACATACTTTATTCAGTGAATATGTTTGATAAAATAAAGTACACGTGTGGCTTTTCGCGCATTATTTTCATTTTCTATTTATCACGTAAATGTGCGCAAAATCGAACACACATTTTGCGTGCTTTTATGTCATCGCCATAAAAAAGTAAATAAACCTCTTTGCTTATATTATAGGTATAAAGTCTTGAAGACTGTAAGCAATATTACTCAGAAAGAAGTAATGCGGAATATTTATGTTTCAGTTTGAGGAATAACTCATTTTTACCAACTTTGTTTCGGAGCCATAATGACGTGAATGTATTACAACTCCAGTTCGCTCAAATAAAATCATTCAAGCATTTCAACACGTGAAACATGTTTCCAGTCTATATAACATTTATGGAATAAAAAAATAAAAAATAAATAAGACACCAGTCCCTATACATTATCTTACGCACACTCCGAGTCATAATAATATATTACTCGCTTGAACTAACTACCTTATGTGATTTTTAGTTATATTCAAAACTTTTCGACTTCTAAGCAACGATATATCACGGCGAATGATCGTTTTATAATCCTTTCATCCATTTTTATGTCATGCATAATGAATAAGAAAGTAACTAGCTGGTTTATTAAAAATTTTATACCCACACTTTTTGCCAAAAATAATCATTTCAAATGGAATGATTTTTCGATAAAATTTAAAAATTTTAGCAGCCAGATAAATAATAAATTAGTATCAAATCTAGTGTAAGATCACGTACTGGAATACCATCGTAGACCATATTTGACCATATTTTAATGGATGTTGGCACGATCTAAGTGGTAAGCTAAGCGACTTATGAATGACAAAAAACTTTAAAGACTCGCACTAGCGCAAAAACTTTTTGAGAAACGGCCTGGATTGAAATTTAAAAACATTGGAAACCCGATAAATAATATTCTTATTGAACTCGTATTAGATTCTAATAGTAACAATATTTTCAACACAAGCCTACTACCTGAAATACTTATATTATACCAAATTACTATAGAACAAAATATATGAGAGGGTGTCTATTATTTACAACCAAACATAAAGTTTCATAAAATTAATAAATATATATATTTATGTATAATTATAGCATGTATAAGTAAAAGTCGGGGGCTGGATGAAAATCATTTATGGGCCGGGTCCGGCCCGCGGGTCCAACTTTGGTAACCGCTGTGTTAGAGGGTAATATTTCTCGAATTCCCCAGTGAACGGGAAATTTAAAACTACACTCCCAAAAATTTCAGCATTCCCAGGAATATTACAACACAAGAATATAATAAAAGCCTTATAAAGTAGTAAGAATTTTAAAACTGTATGCGTTGACGACATATATTCTGTGAAGTCAGACTACAATAGCAATACAAAAATATATTAATGGCAGATCGAATGATAAAAAAGATAAAATTCTTAATAAGGTATCACGTTATAAAGATTGCTAATGTCGACATTTACTTATGTATAAAGATAATTAATGTATCAATAATGACTTATTTCCAAGAAAGACTATGAAAATCCGATCAAGAATGTCTTTATAATCATATCAGTTGATCTCACGTCCTCTTTTATAACCAGTATCATCTTTATTAATTTGTAATTAGATATTGACACAACGAGATGAATCCCGATTTGAATGGCGTCCAATTACAGATCAGATAATAATCGATTCCTCCCAATATACTTTAGTACTGGTTAAAACTGCGAATCTTATGAGAGGCAATCAATAATTTATTATTTATCTTTAAGCAGCCTGTATTACCGACCCAATTATTATATCAGATATTACATAGCATTAGCTTTTATATGAAACTCAAGTATAAATAATTAAAAAACTTTTTTTTACCCCGGCCGCTTCGAAAGTGGAAATTACATTGTAGATATACGCTAGGGAAAATTTGATTTTGAAAGGCTTTTACATTAAGTTTTTATCAGCCAATAAATAGTCCACTGGTTTTTAAAATACTTATCAACCGTGTCAATTCAACCCGCAATTTTAGTTATCAGAGCACTTACACTTTTCTTTTTGTTACTAATTCGACCATTTTAAGTATAAACTGGTAAAGATTTACTTATTAGTATAATATCTCGATATTAGGAAGGCTTTCTTCAGATGTTGGGTTATCTCCTTCCTTTTTTGGCTAATTCTAATAGATTGAGGATATTTCTGTTGTTCTTTTTAATACTTCTATTATTATTTTCACTCATGATATTTACTAATTTAATACTATAAATAGTAAGTTACAA
>JAGVSQ010009660.1:0-13457 GCA_022683975.1 Rhyacophila evoluta
ATTCCCCGGATCGTTAGGCACGCACGCTACCAACAACGCTACCGGGGAGACAACTAATAGATTTCTTAAATTTGAGAATCTAACATTTACCATAAATTGCCATCAACTCATTACATGATAAGTATACACACGCGGGGTAAAAAAACTACCCTCCACCAGCACGACGCAGTCTGCACTGCGGGAGCGACAGTGCCATCTCTCCTCTCGAGTGCAGCTTTCAATGTGCCCATGCGCACTACAGTCAAACGCCAAGCCACTGAAGCTGTGAAACGCATAGTTCCGTACAAAGATTTTTGTATCTTTTTCATAAACTGGGTGATGGCTACTGACATTAAGCTTAAGGATTATATTTTGTACAAGTGTAAAGAAAATATTAAAGAAAATGAACTCATTATTTTAAACGTTATCATGTGGAAATAGGGAGTGCTTCAATTCCACTATGCCTATATGCAAGCCACCACTAGTCAGGAGAGCAAAAAAAAAGATTTAATATGTAGTGGCTTGACAGTATTACTTTTTTTTGTTATAGAAAAAAGGCTCTTCAAAGATTTAATATAGAAATTGTTGTATCATAGATACTAAAGTATTCTTCTCAATAAATTACACAATGAAATTAAAAGAATACTGAAGTTTTCGATATATCTTGCTAGTGTTGTAGAGATATTTCAGTATTCTCCTATGATAGAGGAAATACAATGTAGTTTGACCCCATTCATAACTCAAAACAGCCAAATTCAGACACACGACAGTGTATTTTTGTGGGTCCAATTTATGTAACGTGCCATTGAATAAAAATATATCCCTAAAATAATCATTGATAGCATTTCTCGCTTTAATTATAAACAATTATAATATAGTTCTTTAGATTTTAAAGGGTTAAACGTCCTTGTGTATGTGCAATAATTTTCAAGGGTTCATGAATGTGGTCAATGCTATGAGCAAAGAATGTGGCATGGTAATTAAATCCATAAACAAATTTATCGTTTTTCGTTAAGGCCCTTCCACTCCGGTATTGAAATGAGTCAGCCCTTTAATAATAATATTCGGATGAGTCATAATATCGGTTGGAAACAATCTAAAAATAAATATCAATAATAAAAGATAAAATAAGGTGACTTCACTATAACGCTGTAAATTTGGACCCTAGTTTTGAATCGACTTTAGAAAGCCAAAAGGACATAAGCCTTAGTTTTTATTAAATAATCACAATGTTTATAACTTAATACAATATTATGTAAAACGATGTACGCTGAAAATGCAGAATTAGTTTCTGAATGTAGCTTTTAAATTAAAAAAAAAGTCCTGTAAAATTGTCTGCTAGGAAAAAGGAATCCACCCAGTGGCGTAGCCATCGAGAAGCGGTTGGGGAGCTGCCCCAGGTGCACGGATCGTGGGGGGCACAAAATATTACAGACGGACGCAACGATTTGACTTGCCCCAGGACGCTTAATTTGTAGTTACGCCACTGCTTCCACTGAATCATTTTTTTTTGTTTTTTATTAAATTACTTAATAAATTAATATCCGATTGAATAAATAAAACGCCAGTACATATATGTATTATAAGTCTTCGTGTACTAGATTGTGTGTTTTTAATATTTTGTAAAATGTGTAATGTGTGGTTTACATCCGTTTTCTTTTCTGCAGTCAATATATAAGATTTATATATAACATTAAAAAATCAAAATTTTCCATAATCGATACCCAAGATGATTAATTTGCCTAACTACAAGCAGGGTCGGATAAAGAACCTTACAAGCTATAAACACTATCTAATTTTGGCACCACCTACACTTTAATTCATGATGAATTCATCAATATGATTTTAAAACAACAACAAACCATAAAATTTAAATTTTATTTATCAAAAATTAAACACTCGTAGTAAACTTTGAAAACAGCTATAAATTTAATTGATTTAAATAATTTAAATGATACATTTCTGTGGTACTTCTTCCCTCTATTGATACCATAAGCACGTGCTTACTTTGTACAATACCAGGTAATGTTCAACATTACAATATTTTTATTTGATCGTATTTTTCAGTGTTTTTATTCAATGATATCATCCTCCACTTTCTCTATAAATTCCGAAACGCCCCGTCTCAGCTAATAATTAATCATTCACGCGTTTGCGAAGCGACAATCTTGATTTAATTATGCAAATAAATACATTTATACGAACATTATAACACGTAGCAGTTTCCTGTTTTTTTCAATCGTAGACAACTCTTAATAAAACCCGAATTTTTTCTTGAAACTATTAATTAGCAGGTACATAATAATGTAATTAATTTTGTCTTTGTTTGTGAGATCTTCTTATGTTTGTTTCTTCCATTATTTATTGAAACATGGAATGAATTGCAAAAGTCAAAAATTAATCTACACTTCACGTAACTTACTCAACATACAGACAGTTCATCGATGACCACGTGTTGTTCATCATACATCAAACCTTGATTGCTTCGTGTTAAAATATGCATGGATCCAATTCGATAAATATGTTGTTATAATTGTATGAAATTGGAAGAAATTCGTAGTATTTTTATCAAGTAAAAAATATCCTTCAAGAAAATCAAGTCATAATATGATTCATACAATAAGGCTTTACTCTTCCTTGGTTTATTGTATTAAAATTATAATATTGAAATAAAATAGATTTATCTTTTAGACACATAATTGGGTCTTGATGTATAAATTTAATTTAATTTAATATACACTTTTTGCTACGTTCATTTTTTGAAAATAATTTTATATCACGTTGCATGTACAAGTCAAAATAAGACTTTTTCATATGAATTCATTTTTATAGTGTCATTTTCGAGTTCGAAATCAGAATTTATTTTCAAAATTGTTAGATACATATATTTTATTTATTATACAAGACGTTTTGACTGTGAGAATTAAAAGGGATGTAAGTTTTTCAAAATAGCTTCTTTATTATTACAATGTATAAAACTTCGTACACTTTTATCAAAATGATGTAAGCTGCAAATGCTGATCTTTTATAAAAAAAATAGCTTATATATGAAAAATATAAAAAATGGCCTTTCAAATTTGCGACCAGGATTTAATGACTTCTGCCACATCAATTTTATTGGTTTTTCTTTAATAATTTATTAAACTTACATATTTTTATACCAGGTTTGCTCCTAAAGTGCAGCATATGGATCTCCGCAATGTGAAGACGTCTTAACGGACTGTTTTTCAGACAATTACTCAACCCAATGGGCATCCAGTCCTGCATTTTTGGATTTTTAAAGTACGACCGATGGGTCATCGAACCCGCATTCCCCGAACTCCTAGGCAAGCACACTACCGACTACGCTACTGGGGAGATTTATATTGGATTGAGTAAATAAAACAATAGTTTTAGTCGTCATGTGCTTCAAGGTTGTGTCTATTTAATATTTTGAATATGACTCAAAAGTGAAAAAATCCTTATTTTTTTTAAATTATGCAAGAAACATTTCGAGATTTAGCAAATAGGCATAGTTTTTATCTAAAATCTTCAAACATACAAAATTTTCACCAACTGATAACCTGTTATACAAACGGTACAAGAACGCATCCTTGCCCTCAGTTGGGACCAAAAAATATTTGATAACTACGTCGCCCATTTTTACACAGTTATTCTTGCGTACATATATCTTGAATTTTAGCCACGCAAAATATCTAGATCTTTGCTACAGTGATCAGCTGGTCGGCTATTGCGAGTCGGTTTCTACGAAATGTAATTTTCTGGCTTTAAAAAAAAGGCGAAACCTTATTTATGACGAGCGAGAATGTATCTTCTCAACAAGGCTAGATATTAACGAGGCTTAGTTATTTTTCACCACTCAGTCTCCTCGTAAGTTAAGAGATTAGCATAGTGCCCCAGACCCAGTAAATCCCGGCTCAACTCCCACACCTGCTGTATTTTTTAAAAATCTAAAAATGCAAGACTGGGATGTTCGATTCTCATGAAAAAATAATTTGTCAAGATATGTACGCATAGGGGGCTTACGTGACAGATGATAGAAGGAAATGCAAGTGATCATCCGTCAAGAATCCTAACAACATCAGTACTGTATGACGCTTGTCTAATGTTATACCTATTAGATAACCCGTCATTGATAATAAATCATGTCGTCGTGTGCTACTTAAAAATAATATATTTTATAAAATGCGCAAAAATTGTATTCAAACACTTTTTTAAGTATAATTTAATTCAACATATCAACACACGTGCCCTCTGACGTCAATTGTTATTTTGATTGCTCAATTCGGAGAAATCTAGATGTTTTCTAAGCAATAATATGCAATATATTTTAATAGTTAGAATATGAACACATATTAATTTATAAAAAGTGGTCCTCGCCTCTTGTAAATGAATGGTTCCTGAAAATGTGACCTGTTTACGTTACTTTCAATCCTAACCTCTCACAGGTCTACTCTGCTGTATTCCTATCTATACAGAGCACACATGGCACCTCCAGGATTCTCTGTCATCTACGATTCGATTTGCATCTTCCCAGGTCATTCCAGCATCTTTTAGTTCCTGGAAGTCTTACAGGACACCAAAATCAGAAGGATTTGGACTCTCGGGAAGCATCCACAGCAAATTCCAACGCCGCTAGATAACTTTTAACGTGACAATGGGCTGCCCCGTCCACTCTTTCATCTCTAAATTCTTTACGAAGCCAAACAACTTCACTCCCAGTATCCGACGTAGACATCTGTTTTCAAAGGTTACAATACAGTCTTTCCGAGCCTTTGTTATGTGCCATAATTTTCTACAGTAAATCATTTTTTTTAACATTTCACACCGTATGCATAATATTTCAGATTACACGAATAATATAATACGTTTTTATCGACTATTGGCAGGTTATCTTTATTCCATGCTATCCCATATAAACACCAACAAGAAGTCCTATACACTTCTATCCATTACTTAGGTAGCATTCAGGCATTGTTATGTGGGCGCTGATTCCTGATAGAATAAATTAATAATTACGTTACAAGGGTTTTGTTTATATGTATACGGTAAATGAGAAAATCATTAGCTAATATAATGATGAATCCTAATAATCCTAAATAGTGCTTAAAGTTCCATCACATAAATATGCAAAAGTATAAATATTATACAGTCAATTGATTTGCACTTAAAACAACTTCATTTTAAAATTTAAAAAAAGCTTCGTATTCATAAGTTTGATTACCAAAAGTTTAATGTGAATCACTCACTGCAGTTGATGAATTATAATATGTTTACAGATGACTCACTTCCTGGTGTCATGATGCTACAAATTAGCATGGAAATATATAAAATTAGTATGATAACTGCGTTGTAATATTGAAAATATTGGTGTTGTTTTTTTACTAACTTTATAGAAAGGTTCGTTGGGGAATGTTGTTTCATCCATTCTGGTAAATCTTTAGTATAATCCGAATCAAATATGATAAAATTTAACACAAATTTTCTGTCAGTAGCTTACCATAGCAGAGATGTTACCGTGCGTTGAATTTGCCTGTTTCTTCTTCTGTCTCAAATTGGATTGACTAAATTCTTTTCTGATTCCCGTTTAAAAGTTTCCAGGTCTTCGTCATCAAATAAATTGTAACGAAACAGGTATTTAAATGAAATTATATGAATTGATTTGGAATTTAATATATTTTGTAAGATATTTTTTTTAGTTTTACAAAATATATTAAATTCCAAAACAATTAAATGATCATTCGCATTTCTCTCAAACGTCAGTAATATACAGAAAATACAATATCCATAAAAGAGACAACATGTAAGTAAGTTTCCATTAAAAATTTTATGCTTCTCAAAGTTTTTCTCAAAACATACTTGAATACAATCACTATACAACTAAGTTATTTTTAAATATAGTTTGTTTTACGAAAAGATTTTTGATTTTTACAGCAAAAAAAATATACACAATAACAGTCTCCAGCTTCTTCTTCTCTGACCATATCTAGTATGTATTGCCATCAGGTCTTCTCATTACTCACAAGTCGTTTAGTATTATATCATATTCTTAGTATATTATTTTAACTTCAACACGCTTGAGTGTAACTGTGCACTAAGTTTTGGTTAATTTATACTTATTCCCGGAATATTCCAGTCAAATAAAGTAGATCGCTTCTCGATATCAGAGCTTATATAAGTAGGGGGCGGGTGGATAGAGGGCACATTAAATATGTTCATCCCCGTCAAAATTATTATGTGTAAAGAACACTGCGGTGTTTTCAGACGCTGTAATCTCACAGTAGAGTAAAAGATCATCGAAGGCATCTTTAGCACGTGCCGAATTCCTTAAATAACTTTGATATAAGAAAAAGTATCCATTAGAAACCATGGCTTACTTTCATTACAATTGTAGATATAGCTAATTCACAAATTATCCGTGCACAATTAATATTTAGACCAGATATTAATTGTGCATTTTTTATTCTACATCTATGAGTTTTAGTTACATACAGTTAAAATTTTATTTTTTGCAATCTCTTGTATTATTTATACATTTTTGAATTGATAGATTCGTTTATAAGACGTGCTTAAATTCTGTGTTAGTACAAATATGAACCAATAATACAAGAGATGGCAAAGAATAAAACATTACTTTACGAATCAAAAAAACCAGATACGTGTTCCCGCAATATTGGCGACGAATTTAGTGTGCATTTTAAATGTAATGAAGATATTAAAATTAGTTTATGTTCGTGGAATCCTTTGAAATATAATGAATATTTTTATTGTTGTAACATATTATTCGGAAAAATATTGCAAAATGTATTAAATATGAAAAAAAAATTATGATACATGTATACGTCATATATTTGTGTTGACGCAGTATCTACCTTTGAGAACCGCCACCCCTTGCAAAGGTAGTAACGGCAGGTAATAATGTTGACCTTTACCGCGTTATCAACAAATTCTATACGAATTTATAATTAAACTGGTTTAATGTCCACAGTTTCGCATGCGCACGCAAAATCAAATATCCGTATTATAAAACCGCATTCATTATTTATCAAACAAACTCTAAAACACACAATAAGTTTGTCATTTAGTTTGTTATTATCGGTAGAAACGCAAACGTTTATCTAGTTATATTAGTGTGAAATTTTATCGATAACAGTTTTAAAGAAAAATACGTTTAAGAGATCGGAGCTGCAATTTAAAAAATTCAGTATTAAAACAATCGTCATATTGACACATAGTTACTGGCGGAAAATAATTTAAAAGTTTGAATAAGGAGTAAATTGAATTAAGCTTCTCTTTCGGGTTGTGTTAATGAAGTATTCGTGAAGAATTTCTATTAGTGTCTTCAATTGATGCGGAAAATGGTGGAAGAAGGACGTAGGAGTTCCAGTGATAGTGGAGCATTCCATGTCGATTCAATATTTGATGAGATAGGAAACTTCGGACGATACCAATGCATAAATTATATGTTGATTATTTTGCCAGTTATATTTACTGGGTTTTTAACTGGGTCGTACATCTTTACAACAGCAGATCAACCATTTAGGTAAGTCAAAATCAAACTCCACATTAATACTGTAATAAGTTCTATCTTAAAATGAATACACCCGATTCTCTTGTCTCACGGAAGATACGTTCCAAAGGACGCCATATAATGCTCGTATAAAAATTGTGTATAACTTTTACCAAACTATACTTCATGTTTATTTAAAATCAGTTAATTTTCACGTCACATATGAATTGCTTTTACGATGTATTTAATATTATATATCAAATAACAAAATTACTTAGTCATTCAGTGTCACTACTAGACAATAAAAATGCTCATTTATTATAGATTTTTGCTGTCAATTCATAATGGTTGAAAATGTAGTATATTATTTAAATCATCTGCAATATATTCAAATGTTTACTGGATATAATATTGTTTAAATTTTGAAGTTATACTTTTTAAGGTGAGATTTTTAGATTTTTAAGCTGTGTTAAATTTAAAAATTAGTGTAAAAAAACAATCGTTTTGGGCCGTGTTATTTCCGTTCAAAACTAGAATTGGGTGTACTTAGTAGAATGCCATTATATTAAAATAACATCATATTACCTTACTGTAAATATTTCCTGAAATAATTTACAATTCGACTGTGGAAAAAGGGACGTTACCGTCAGTTTTTTTTCCAAAATAGCTTTTTTGGATAATCACTATGTATACAATTTAATACACTAGTACAATACAAGTTTAATACAATAATATTTACCATAATAATATTTTAATATTTAATTTAATAATAGTTTAATACAAGGGGACGCAAGCTTAAAATATCAAATTAGTATATACACTTAGCTTTTAAGTTTGTAAAAAAGTGTGACCTGTCAAATTTGCGACCAATCAAAACTTGAAGCAAAACAGTTTTATTAGTTTTTCTTAAATAACTTAAAGTGTATTAATATATTATTGAGTAAATAAAACAATTTTAGTATTCGTGCATTTTGAAGTTGTTTTTATTTAATATTGTGACATTGGCCGAAAACCATTAAACATACTTTTTATGCCTCCTGTAAAATTTGGTTTGTTTGACGTACATCCTTTTCCTTTTCAACGGTATATTATAATAAACATTCATTGAATTTGTTCGTTGTTTGGTCCCAGCAAAACTATAATATTAAATCAATATCATAGAATAATGTAAACAATTTCCACAAATATTTCAATTCTAAATAAAACGCGTTTTAATGGAGTTTTACTAAGTAAATATAAATTTAATTAATTTACACAATGCTACCCAAATTTTTAACCTATATTGTATATTGTCTCCGATATCAATATGCAAAAACGTCTAAAAACAGCATACATTTTTAAATATTTCATACATATTCAGATATTTACCAGAAGCCTTTGTCTTATTCGTCTGTGTATTTTCTCTAGCTATAATTGTCTCCAGCGTATCTTTACATTCTTAGTGCCATACTATACTTTGTTTCAATAGTTTCAATTAAACCCTTTATAATTATAATATTTATACATTTCGGTAATTATATTGATATATTTACGATTTACGCGTGTCCCCGACACTGTGGAGGTTAGCTTGACTACTTCACAATCCTATGAATTCGGGTTGAATTTCCACATCTGTCAAATGTTTAAAAAATTATAAATTCATGACTGGATATGCCCATCGGGTTGAACAATTTTCTGACAAACAATCTTCGTGAAAAATAATCTATCAAGACATGTCTGAACATTTAATAATAATAAATATATTTATTTAAACATATTAATGAGCACTATAACCGTCAACGATAATTTTAATAAAGTTATTCGACATTTATTCAAAAAGTTTAATACATAAAAACAGCTTTCAAAAGCTTTTAAATATCAAATTACTCTGTCATTCAATTTATTATTAAGAATTTTAGAAAACGGTTACTATATTAAATGTATTAAATACACGTAGGTGGCATTACAGTTAAGCACGTCATTAATTCATTTAGTTGAATATTAAATTATGCGTCGTGTTGTAACTCTGTTGTTAGTATAAAATATCATCACCATCATGAAGATTTGGTTTAAGCCAAGGCTTTATCAGGTAAATACCTCTATGTTGTTGTTTTGATAGGTAAATTATTATGAATAAAGCTTTGTGGCTGTTTAAAATCATGGTGTTTTGGCATGTATTTAAATACTATAATATGGATGTTTAATGTGTTGGGCTGTTAGCATATAATAAATAATAACAATCAGCCATGGTGTATTTCCATACGGTATAATACCATATAATAATAGATGAGATCGATAGAGATTTTCCTTCGCACATTCCGAGCTTCAATTTTCTAAAGAAAAATTGTCTCCCCAGTTGCAAAAAGGTTAACATGCGCACTTTAAAGTTGTATATTGCAGGTTCGATTCCCATAACCGCTGTAATTTAGATACAGAACTAGATTCTAGTGGAACTTTAAACTTATAACCAATTATCTTGAAAAATCTTCACAATGAAAGGTATTCATTTACATATTCCATTTCTAGATTGATTATAATCACAGTTTTAAAATCTATATTCTAAACTTTTGAAGTAAAAATGGTTTTGAAAAATGTACACATTACAATCAAACGTATAAGCTTAATACCATAGTGGGAGTGCTTTTCAATTTCAAAAAAGCTTTTTAGTTGTATCGATTACGAAAAAGTTATTTATTATTTAATCACTGTATTTTCAGTACCTGTCATTCTTTACAATCATTGTCTTATTTTATAATAAGTTTATACAAAAAATAATTAATCGTAAGAGGCTTTAATATTATCATTTTACTACAGACAGGGTTATACTTATTTTTATAATTATGCATAAATTGGCGACAGGAAATCAAAAATTACCCAAGGATTTCTATGACATATTATGCTTGTTTTCATTATTTCATTTCTTTATTAATATAATATGTCAAAATATAGACATACAATTAATATACGCTAGCCCCGGCTTTGTTTGGAGATATTGAAATATAAAATACGTAGCAAGCAACTTCTTATTCATGACAAATATTATTTTTATAAATAATACTTAATAAATTCACTTGAAGTCTTAATTGATTTTATGATTCATTTAGATTCAGTCATTTACCAATAGAATCTTATTTGTAAAACTCTTTAAATTAAAACGTTAAAAAATAAACCAACAGGTGACAAGATAAACTTAAATCATTAACCTGTAACTGTAAACTGTAACCATTTAAAGTAATATAATAATTCAAACAAACTTCTTAATAAATTTAATGGCCATACAACACTTTCTTCGCGGTGATTTTAAAGAAAGATATTCATATTTCTTCTGTTAATGTCCTTCTATAAAACTATTTGCTATTAACATGGTACTACATGATACAAACGCGTCAATAATTACAAAATTGTACGCTTAACGACTTTTGAAGTAGTTTCGTAATTCGATGAATTTGTAAATTAATTCTACGTACCGAATTTGTCAGTTTTTTTTATACCATATTTGCCATCAAAGTGGAGTATATGAATTTCCGCATTGCGAAAAGACGTCTTTAATGATTGAATAATTCTGACCAAATTAATTTTTCACGTGATTTATTTGTCAGATAATTTCATGGCTTAAAGTGCTTCTTTGAGTGCGAATGTCTTTTTCTTAATGATATTTTCCACTTCTTCTATTAATCTATCGTGTCAGGGAGTGCCAGATTGCTGATCTTTAGGAATGCGAGAATTGGTGCTTTAGATACAAATGTTCTGGCACCAAACAGAAACAAAGAGAAATCTTTAAAATAAACGCTTTGAAAATAAAAATAATCATTGTTACTTCACATATAAGAAACGTTTTACTATCTAAGTATCTTGGTTTGATCTGTCAATAACTTCTTCATTCTGGTACCCTATTTTAATAGACTGCAATAACGTCAAGAATGTATAAATTTTGGGCCAGAAACTTTTGAAGATGAAAACTGATGTCATTGTTCCTTTACAGAAAAGAAACGTTTTACTAAAGTATCTTTTTGGAACTTTCAATACGTTCCTTTAATTTACACTATCTTAATAAACTGCATTAACGTTAAGTATATTGACGGCGTAAAATGAGAACTTGATAAGTTAAGTGAGATCGCATTAAATTGTATAATTATGATCATTGAATAAAAGTAATTTTGAAAAATTGAGGATTACATCCTTTTTCATTTCCACAATCGATGGAACTTCATACATTTCATATCATATAGGAATAGATTAAAGTCAATTATCAGCGAAGATTATCAGTCGTCCGTTATTATATCAACGGTACTAACTCTTTCATTAGTGGGTAATTTTTTTATGCACACACATTTCAAACACTAAAATCGTTCACTG
Source organism: Rhyacophila evoluta (assembly GCA_022683975.1). Lineage (NCBI taxonomy): Eukaryota > Metazoa > Arthropoda > Insecta > Trichoptera > Rhyacophilidae > Rhyacophila > Rhyacophila evoluta. Next base: position 11,825 of record JAGVSQ010009660.1, read on the forward strand.
TTATCAATTCAACACATCGAATTGGATATGCCGATTTGTAAGCAATGCTCTTCCATTTCCAAATAACAAAATAAACTGAAAAGTTACTCCAAATTGGTAAGAATGTGTATAACATCAACACATGTAACCGCTCCCATTTCAAAATCAAAGGAGTGCTTGAGAACAAATTTGAACCCACATGACTGATTTATATGAAATTTTATGTATTTTTGTAAACAGCAATATAAATGATATTTCGTTTCTTTACCAATGATAATAATTATAGAAAGATAACATTTTTTTCTAGCCTAAAATATGATATAATGTATGTACATGTACGTCCATATTCCTCAAAGGATTGATTATTAAGTATTGAACTTTCAGATGCAAAATACCAGAATGCGATGGAGCCATGCAACAGTTCGAGCCGTCCTGGCTTCCGAATGCTATTCCTCGGACGAACGACGTCTACGAAAGGTGCGAAAGGTACGCATCCAACGGGAACTACACGGAAATCTACGGAGAAAACTCCATCCATATCCTTTTCAATGACACCTGCCCGACTGGGATTTTTAAAACCAACGAGACGATCAAATGCGACTCTTGGGTCTATGGCGAACATAACACAATTGTTAGCGAGGTAAATTTAATTATCACTATTTTGTTTAATTTCCGCTAACATTTATCTTCTAGGAAATCTCACAGACTTGCAATACTATTATATTAGCGACAGAACTACACAATTAATAATGAAGCCGCTTTTTATGATAATATACTAATTATAATACAGTTAACAAATTAATCAAATTTGTTTGACTTTTCGTACACTACTTTGTGCTTATAAATAGTAATTAAACAATGAATAAAACATTATAGATCAGAACCTCGTATAACAGACTAATGCTGGTGAGGAGGTTTCCGTTAAATCCAAAATTTCGTTATGTGACGAATATCATATCACTGATAAATTTATTTTTGGGTTTATTGTTTCATTTTCTAATTCCCATCGTCTTCTATTTTGCTTTCACTCATTATGATACTCAGGGTTACCTTCATCTACTTGTAATAACTGTAAAACATTTTCTTCAGCTACTTCTTCATCAGCATTATTCTGTTTTACTGACTAACTCTCACTCTTCTAACTCTTTTAAATCTATGTCTGTATCTTGGTCATCAACCAAATTCTTCCAACCACTTTCCGATGTTTGAATAGTTTGTTCGTTATATCCAAAGTCCATTATATTGAAGTTCTACAATATTTTAATAAATGTTACTTTACTTAACATTTATTATGAAGTGAGTTCAATTGAACAGCGATTATTTGTTATGGTTAGGGACCTTCGAGTTTAGATAGTTGAACAACGCGGTTAGGTTAGGTTAGTTTGAAATTAAGTTACGTAATTTTAAACATACCAATGAATTGATGGCAATATCGAATTTAGCACTCGAGAGGCCCCAGGTGCAATTCAATTATGAGGCCCTATGCCCTAGGCGCAATCGTTTTTATTTTTTTTAGATCTCACTTTTCTTAAATATTTACACTTTTGTCAAGAAATTTATGATTTCTCGTTTTTTAACAATGTCTACTTAACACACTCATTACCGGCGACGTAGCATTGGCGTCCTGTAAGATACATACGTTACTTACCGCGGA
>JAGVSQ010009661.1:0-13456 GCA_022683975.1 Rhyacophila evoluta
TTCTACTATTAATCTTAATTTAAATAAATATGGATATTAAAGAATATTAATTAAATAAATGATTGTTGGGAATTTGATTATAATCATGTATTTAATCAAATATAAAAAGGTAGGCAGGGGTATATTATATCCCACTAAAACATTGATAGTGAGAAAAAACAAACTTTTCAACTTAATTCGTAATTCATTGTGATTCAGTGTCATGCGCTTCTAAATCGTGGGTTGAAGATTTGAGTCCGGTAGGTGATTTGTAAATTCACAAGTATTAAATGTGTATTTGCATAAGCTTAGAGAAAGGAATTAAGTGAATTAATAACAATCAATTCTCAAGAAAATATCTGTTAATATAAAATATCTTTACACTGAAACCCCATTTGTATGATTTGGTTTATCATACGTCAGAAGTTAAAAAACTAAGTAGTTTCATCAAGTACATATATTTTAAAGGAACTTTAGTTATGGGGATTTCTTAATGTAATGATCAATATAAGTCGAATGGAAAAGTCTTGTTATTTTGATTCTAGTTAGTAATAGGTAGTTATTCGATAGCATCACTTAGATTAGCAAGCTGACGGTGGAGGAGTTGAGTTATGAAGACTCACCAGTAGGATTGTGGTGGTTGTCGTGGTGGGCGAGACTTCGAGAGCTGGCGAAAAAGGGGCGCAGTGACGGCTTGGGAGTGGAACTGATGCTGATGGTGTCCATCTCTGGGCCCGAGTCATCTCCACATGAGAGAGACTCCAACTCCTGAAATACCATATATTTTTATATTATACAACCTCCATATGAAATAAGATTTATTTAAAAATAATTCTTCTACAGTGGATTTTATTTTAAATTTCTGTGTCGGCATAACAAAGTGTTCAAAAATACTTTATAATCCCCACGTTGAATTGAAAATATGTTTATGGTTATAAATAATTAAGATTTTACTGTTGTGTAATATATTATTTGTTTTGTTATCAAATGATTTTTAGCATATTTATATTTATCAATTGTTCACGTTCACAAAAAAACACATTTTGAATTTTTTGAAAATTGAAAAATCGGAAGTAAAAAAAAAAAAATAAGTTAAAATAAGTTTAATTTAAAAAAATATTGACAGCAAACAGTATTATAATATTTGGTATAAGATACTTTAGACCAGTGCTCCGCAACCGATTTTGTGAAAGTGAAAGAAAAAAGGTTACACAGCACTGCTTTAGACAAATACTTATACCTGAAAGAGTTCATCAATTTCTCTGTCGCCAGCTAGATTATTACTGTTCCTTGTTCCTCCCGACTCCAACTCTTCAGGCATTCTGAATCTTCGAAGCAGGGCAGCAAACTTTTGCTTCAGATTCCGTTGCTAATAACGTAATAATGTATAAATTGTATTTAAAGTTCAAATATCCAACATATTCACGCAAAACTAAATAAAGTAATATAAGCTGTAATTAATTTTGAAATTGGTAATTTCTTTAAAATAAACTCTCCAATGATTCTAAATTGTTTGAATAAGAGATGAATAGCCTGATTATAAGAAAAAAAAGCTGTAAGTCTTGAGAAAAAAGTCTCGAGCAATATGGTAAATAAATTATTAAAAGCATTTTTAATTCGTAATTCGTAATAGTTTTTACAAAAAAATAAGTCTATAATGGCCAATTACTTCACAGTAAAATTATATATATGATATCTGTTGTTTATAAGTATTAAGTTACGTACAATATTCGGATTTATAAATTATGATAATACTAAGCTAATCTTGTTCTATCAGTGTAAATAAATATCTGATAACAATAACACTAGTAATTTTTGTTATCTATATACTTCAAAAATAACAAAATCCAAATTATTATTATACACTAACTAACGCACATTTTGCAGAATATGAAAACGAATATTGGCTTAAAATATTTACCGCCATCTTCCCTCTGCTTCCGCCCTTCCGCTTCGTATGTCTATTCTCAAATTCACTATCACTGTCTCGTTCCGCCCCCTTTGCTACAATGTAACTGTCCCTATCTATATTCGAGTATCTGTCCAACTGAAAAACATAAGCAACCATTACTATTTGATAATGATACAAAAAAACATCAATCAAATTTAAAAGATAAATAATTAGCGTGAATGACATGAAAAACGTGGACCTTTGTGGTGCCATTTGCAGTCAGTCTTCTTATCTCTGCAGCAATAAAATCTGTATCTTAAGCTCTTCCAATATCACATGCAAATTTAAGTCTCCGTGTTTGTGTACAAACAGAATTATAATTCATTTATTCTAACACGCAGTTTTCAAATTGAAATGCTACTTTTTAGGTTAGGTGATCGACCTGTGCATAAAACAGTATTAATATCATTCATTTTTTTAAGAAGAACAGAGATTACTGAAGACCTCTTCATTTAGAAGTGGTGAGTAATTTCAAGTAAAAGATATCAAAAAATAAAGCTTGGTATATAGTATAAAATTTTGAAGATATAAATGTGTAAATCAAGAGTGCATAATTGAACTCTTTTGAGCTTCTCTGGTGATTGCATTTGACTTTTGATGAAATACGATTGAGGGAACAAATGATGATAATTTATGAATTACATTCTTCCGAAGTAAATTGATACACAAATAAAAGCAAATCTTGTAAAATATCATAAGCTATAAACCAAGTAACACACATTAATATATAAACATAAAAACTATGGGGTTTCCTATGTTAATGGGAATAATAAACACCTTAGTATAAGAATGATCTCTCTTATTGTAGGCTATAGCTCCGTGTGGTCTGTTAGATGAGTATGAGGTAAGCATCCCTTCGTCATTGTCTTCCACCGAACTGAATTCTGCTTCCTCTTCTTCGTCAGAATAGCCACGGTCTAAAAATATTATAAAAATATAGGCCAGAGTCTGATGATATATTTTTCTGGAGTACGACTAATACAATATTCTACATTTTAATAAAGAATTAATGCCATCAGCAAAAAGGATGCTACAATTTTCATGAATATTATATATTAACGGTGTCCATACACCCACAGTTCGCTTGTAGTCCGGGGACTGTCAATCCGAGGCGATGATTAGGATTGATGCAGTATTCGTGACGATCATGACATGTAACATGAGCCTATCAATTAGACTGATAGTAGACAATGGTTGATGCGGACTATATAATGTGTGGCCTGCTTTTATCCTAATCGTCTTGGACTACAGGCAGGCTGTAGGTGTTTGAGCACCATAAGACTCCTTAAGAAGAAAAAGATGAGAAAATTATGTCATGGATTACAACGGAGAAATTGTGAAGAAGTGGAATATGTCACTGGGTGAAGAAATTGTACATTTGATTCATTTATCTCAAAAAGACATTGTGTATTTAAAAATTGATAGATTACCTGCTATAAGTAGAGTATTGTTATTTTTGGTATCGTGATCAACGGGAGTAGATGAAAGCTGATGAAGGGCGAGCCTCGCGATCGGCACTGCAGCCCCTCCACCTCCTCCGGCACCACCCTTATCCTTTCCTCCACCGCTATTTCCACCATCACACAGTTCTAACTCCATGTCCATGGAACGCTGCAGGACCTGATGACAATGCAAATAATTATCAAAGTATTGAATTTGCAAATTACGATCCTAAGTTATCAGTTAAGTTTTTCAAAATTATTTACTGCAACAACAAATTTTCACAGCCATGTCATTATTAGAAACTGTCTGTGAGTATTTAGTAGTCAATGATAAAATATGCTGATTTGCGTACTGGTAGGAGCTGTTCTATTGGTATTTTCAAGAATCAATAGCAAAAGACAAAGCTCGAAAAATTACCCCGTGAAATAACCTCTAATGAATTTTTCTAGTTATATATGTTATACATACTTGCAATGTTTAATTTTTTTGTATTAGCAAATGAATTTTGATCAAGAACATAAGTACCTGATCCATTCGGATGAAACCTTCAGCTAACGTTTTGTAACCGAGGATCGTGCGGTTTTTGTATTTTTTCCTCCTCTGCAACAGGATCTGGAGCCTGTGAAAGAAAATAAATGTTCAGCATTAATGACTGCAAATTAATAAATATATATTGTGGTTCATTATCGGAGAAAAAAAAATCGTTATCGAACAACTCACAACTACTTCCCCTGAATTTCATACATTAAACTCACAAAATCATAATAAAGTTAATCAGTAAATACTACATGTTATTTTCGCTGGGAGTATGTGAGTATACTTTTCATACACTTATGAGCATAATATCGGGCACAATCAATAGATAAATATTTCAACAGTCAATATCCTCTTTCGAAATAATGTTCCGGGTTGTTATCGGTGTTCGCCTTCTTCTAAATCCCGTCAAATGTACTGTATTTATTTTTTTCACTAAGGTAAATTATTTTCAATTATGACAAAAAATTTAGCTTTGACTGTATTCTATCTCATATTCATGTTTATATAATCAAGGATTGTTTATATTATGTTTTGTGAATTTGAAATTGCAGTATATTTAGCACTTCATTACTATATAAAATAATATAAATTATTATTCTTACTCAGTACACAGTAGATTAAATCGGTATTTTTGAAAGCATCATTATTATTTTATCAATATCATTTTGAATTTACTCATTCCTCATTGTTATTGATGAAGATAATAGAGTAATCTTGTTTGCTGTTTAGCAAGATAAATATGGGGAAGTAATTCTCTTATCTTCGCAATAGTGAGCAGAGTATGAGTAAAATAAAACATGGATTTCTTTCATAAAATGATTTTTTACTCTATCAGAGATATTAATAATCTGCATTATCTTGATTCCTACGCATTATATTATTTCCACTTCAGATAAAACATATCATATACATAAAAACTGATAAAGAATAAGAAATTTTTGTTCTGTTTATTTAAATACATACCAAAAAGTAAGTCCTGGAGAATATTTTGATTAAATTTGGAATATCACAATTGTTTTTAGGCAAAGCATCTATTGCAAGAAAATTTATCTGGGTCTGAATTATCTCCTGGATTCAATACTACTGAAAAATTTATAGTAAAAAGAATTACTTATCTAAATAAAACATTTAAAAACTTATTTTCTTTTGAATAATCGTTTTGTGGCTGATTGACAAATATAAAATATATATTTTGAAATTTCTTATTGTTACTGAAGGCATATGATGTTTGAAAGAACTTCTTTTAAAAATATATAAAGATTAAATGTTAAATATTTAATTAAATAAAAACGAGTTTGATAAAGAATAATCCCTTTTATTATTTCAACATGTATACAGATATTTCAAAAACAATTCTGCTTATTAGCAGTGAAATAATATAAAATTTATATTGTATTTTCAAATTAATAATTATGTGTTTTTTAATAATATATGAAAACACTTGTTTGTTTTTTTTGTTAAATAAAAGTTTTTCTTTGTTAAAAATTAATTTTTCATTATTTAATTTTTATTTTGGGAATCTTTATGCTAAAATAGCAATATCTGAACAGGTACGGAATGTTTCTTGCGGTCCACACCCATTTTTGTATTCTCCATTATCACATTGTCCCCATGTATTACCTAAAAAATATTTCATAATAATTATCTAAATATTGTTATAATGACAAAATGTTTTTGTTTTTATATTCCAACAAATGGTGTAACGTAAACCTATGTACAATAGCAATAAAGTTAATTTTGGAATAAAGTATTTTTATCAGTCCATAATGAATTCTCTAATTTTAAATATATGTATAATATTACGTTTTAAAAAAATTGGTAGAGTGAAAATTAATTATATTTATCAATAATTGAACAAGCTAGTGATATTGTTCACTTTCAATTTTTATCTGAAAATAATATCTATTAACTATTTAAAGAACCTAAAATAAACATGTTTGAATTGCTTATTATTTGACTCTTAAATTCAAATGAAAACTGCCAACAATATAAAGTATGATGCCTTTAAAATGAGCCAGTATTTTATTAATCTATGTTTGATAAGAATTGATATTTAATTTTCATATTTTTGTATCTGAATAAAAAAAATTCATGATAATTTTAATTTATTCAGAGTAAATCGAAAATGAAAGCTATTCTTTTATTTGTACTCCTAGAGCGCTTTTAATACTACACATGTTGCATAGTTTATTATAATATTTGATTTTAAGAAAGATGTGCATGATATTAAGCACAATATTTACATACAAACAAAAAAAATCTTACCGGCTGTCCATGTCCATTGTAAAACGCAGTGTTTGCATTCTGCTTGAGGTAATTGTAATTCAAGTTCAAAAATGCCCACTCTCGAATCAATTACAACTTTATAATTTCCATCTGGTGTCTTCAATTGCATGTCATTATAACATTCGTCACTTTCTTTCTGATACCTATCCAAATTGCACAGAGTGAAGTTGAAATATCCTAAATGATTGGCAGTAATCATTACTTTAACGGGTATCACATCACCTGGCTTATATCTGAAAACAGTCCAAATCAGTATTAAGTGAATTTTATTTCTAGATGTTCTTTGTTATAGTATTGTTCAATGTTAGATTCTTACGTTTTTGCGATTTTGTTGCCACTACCAAATGATCCTCCGATCTCAAATTGTCGTGGTGCTGGGTCTGAATAACTATCTCCGCAGAATCCACATTTGCCACCATTTGTATTGTGTTGCACCTATATAGTAAAATAAATATTATAATGTTATTATTTTTATTGAAACATTGTCTATTATAACTCGAAGTAATTAAAATATTTACATAACTGCACAGTATTGTAGAATTGAAAGTATTAAAAGCGGTCAACCAAATATTTCGTGAATTGATTTTATTTGAAAATCAATATCGCCACCGTGAAGTGGAACACGTAGTTATTTAGCTGAATATATAATCAATACAACTCAATAGATTTTTTCTATGGAGATTGGCTGTAAAAATTTTATTATCGGATTCAAATATATGGAATAGGAATGCAATTCATTAGAGACTAAAAACTGCTCTGTGGTGAGATCGCAATACATTTTAATAGAACTTATATCTGATCTAATTAAATAAAACTGTTAAGAAACCGAATCAAAATAAAATATTAATACAAAAAGTGATTGATACGGATGCTAGTAAAATACATGATTAAATAAAAATTTAAAAACTGTGCCTATGAGTCAGATAAGTAACTTAAAAAAAAGAAGAAATACTAACCCCCCATCCACCACAATATTGTCCATCATCATCCCAAAATTTAGGTAGACTTGGGTCATATCGCCAGAGTGATGCCCTGTTTGTTGGTTCTAGCACCATCCCATGGCTGTGGACAAGCGCAAACATGCAAGCCAAAAGGCCCAATTTAACAAAAATCTGAGCCATATTCCCCAAAAATTAATTACGCTGTTATGAGACTACGATAAAGGAGTTGAATGAGTATTTTAAAATTTTCAGTGTCTTTATTATATGTTATATGTTACAGAATGATTTGGAAATTGGTAATTATTGGTTTTGACCGGGCTGTTAGGACGCAAATGGAAATTTTATTATGTTTTAATATTATTTGATATTAATCTCATTATAATTTAAAAGAATACTGTTTACACAAGTGGAATTGTGTTGAAGAACAAAATTTGTAGTATCCGCCTTTTATAAAAAAGTTACCTTTGTATAATATGATCAAAAGATTTTTTTATTTTAAAGCTCCTTGGCCAACAAATTCTTTATCAGATCATTGCTTTGATATTCTAATATTCTTTTACTAGACTTGTTTTTGAGATTTTGCTTTAACAAATATTTGTCACACTTTGACACCAGTATCCCATAGTTCTATCGAATTCATCTAGTGAGATATAATTAATTGTATACTAAGACATCAAGTTAGTAAACAGCTGGTAAGCAAGTGATCTTTAAGCTCAAACCGATGAACTGAAATCAAAGATGCAACTGCTTTTTTTTCAGAATATATAAATTACAATAAAAATACATAATGATAAATATGTTTTTATTAACTTTTGTTTACTTGTACCAATTTAATCAATAAAAGATATTTTACTGCAGCATTTACTACTTTCTTTTATGAAAATATGACAATATCATACTGATTATAAAATTTAATCTATAAAAATAATTCTTAGCATGATTTTCTGATAAGAATATTAATTCATCATCTTAAATTTCAATACAAAGATTAAGGATTAATGCAGCAATGTAGATTTATAAATATGTTATTCAATCTCAAAATAATGATTATGGTTTTAATTTAAGGTTATCTATTTTATCATTACATATTATTATTATCATATAAACGCAATTCTGCCTTCTAATATTTGTAATAAAAGTTAATGCTTCTAACAAAAAATCCAGCGTGTCAATTGTAGCATTCTAATACTCAATCAGTCCAACATGAATCATCATAAATATCTAAAGGCATTACAATTCCCTAGGGTCAACATATAAGCTGAACCTAGCACTATTTAAGTAGCCTATTCACTGAATAATTCTTAAAAATAAATGTTGATCAATTGATTAAGAAACATTTCTTATGAAATGAATTACATTTCATGTATTGCAATGACATACACTAAAATCATTTAGATCTCAACTCTGAATTAAATTAGGTACAATGATTTTTTATACATATGACATATTTTGGTACGTGTGAGGTACTGTAAACCAATGATCATCGATCATCTATGTTGCCTCGGTGGTTGAGTTGGTGTCTCTTAACTGAGGTTAAGCTTCAAATCTCAAACCTATTTTAAATTTATATTCTCTTATTAAATAACATACTTAGTCATAGATTTGCACCAAATAACAACAATAATAAAGCATATGTATTTTTGATCTTGATTGATTTAATGATTAGCCATACGAGATAATAAATATTTGATATATACCAGCCGCACATTGTCAAAAACAAGATTGCAGACAAAAGCCAGCAAACTCGCTACGAAGAGGCCACAAATACAAAAGAGACTGCAGAATTATCCGGCGCTAGTGATCTCAACCATGCCATTAATTGTACAAGGCCTTCAACCCTAATCAGCAGGCAAAGAAATCGGAATCTGTCACAGTAAAATGCGATGAATGGTTTACTGTTTACCGTAGGCAGGGTGTATACTAACGCGATAGTCTAGGTGGGTGAATTGATGTGGTGGTGAAACACTACCATCTTTGCCTATTTCAAAGGGACACTATAATTGCGGATATGACTTACTACTTAATAAAACTACGTCCTGCTGACTTCACAGTTGTGAAGATAAAATCAAAGGGGTACTGCGCCTCCTTTAAAGTAGGTATACCTTCTTAAGGGATCGATGCTGTTTTGAGGTCGAATAACTGGCCGCGCCACTCATTTATTGAAGAGTGGGCGATAAAGGTGAAAACACCGCGACTACCAATTAGTTGATTTCAGAATAGTTTTCACCCTAATGAATTGTCTTTGTACCAGAATGATTGTGATCTGAAGACAAAAGTTCAAGAGTTTATGAACAACGTTTTTGCTGATGACTACGATATACTAGACGGAAACGTGGCTTAACCCATTCGCAAGTGAGTTTTTTGACAGTGTATTTTACTTGGAGAGTGAGATTTTTCAATTTCTTTTAATTATGCCTTGAATTGATAAAGGAATGGTGTTTGTCACATATCTGTGTCTAAAAGCTAAGGCGATTTTAATGTATTTTGCGAAATATACAGCTTTCATATATTTTTTTGCAAAGTACTTTTTAATAAACTACAGGTAAATAAAAATGAAATGAATATTAATTGGTTTTTTTAGGTATGCATCCTTTCCTTATCAAGCGTTTTTCACAAACATAAATCTTAGTACATTAAAAACGCATACTCATACATATACGCACACAAAATATAGAACATCTATGTGTCCAGATATTGCATTCTCTTGTATATTAGATGATCATGCATAAAATAACAAAATGGTAATAAAACAGTCAACCCAATTAGGTTCTGGTTCTAATGATGCACATCTAGTAGTTTTTTTGTATGATACATTTGATAAAATGGATGAACGCAAAATGCTCAGAAAAAGAACGGAGAAAAGCACGTAAAATGATTATCCTCTGCAACATGGTTCCCGCAGCTTAGTGTCCCCATACGTAACAATTTCTTTAGGTATTGGTTCCCTTGCTGATTTTTGATACTGGTTCTAAAAAATGTCAGCCCAGCAGTCTTTCTGGATTATTTATAGAAGCTCTTCCTCTTGAGGTAGATGACTGTGGTTGATTGATATTTCTCCACAATTTGACTAATTACATTCAATCTGTATTTCCATGAAGCTATTTTTTTTTAGTAACCAAAATAAAAAGTTTATATGAGTTCCTAGTACAAGTATAGGTCTAAAAATATTTTTCTTTGTAGCGTATTTATTTGTCTCTGTTACAATTTCTGTAGAGAATAATAATTCCAAGGACTCGAGTTCATTGGCATGTTGTAATTTAAGAAGAAGATAAAAAATCGAACTCAAAAACTTCGGGAAAAAAATCACCCTCATTCCATATTTGTTTTGGTTGAGTTGGCGGTTGACCCGAATCTAACTTTGAGTCTTCATCAGACGATGAAAAAATATCTATCTCGATTTCATTAATATTGCTAAAGATATCCTCGTCTTCAGATTCCACAAGAGCATGATAATGTCTTTTTCACTTGGAGGATGTGACAGTACCAAGTGTATAAAAATAAATGGGTAACAGATACAAAAAAAAAACAAGAAAATTGGTTGATACTCATATGAAACCTAAGAGGTAGGTGTATTATGTGTTTCTAAGAGACCGTGGAATTGTGTTTGTGAGTTCATTTAAAAATCATGTGGTTGCCATTTGTAGTAAGGCACTTCAAATGCTGGGTTTTGTTTTGCGTATGTCTAGGTTTTTTCAGATGTTACAATGCTCAAAACTCTATACAATTCATAAGTTCGAAGCAGGCTAGAGAGTTGATCTGTTGTTTGGGCCGCGGATCAATCGAAATACGACCTTACGGTGAAGAGGATTCAGAAGAAATTTCTGGGATTTCTGTACTTGGAGGTATATGCATACTATCCGTGGCTTTATCCAATTGCTTTTATTTTAGGCATGCTTTCTTATTGTAGTTTAAAACCAAGGAGGAACATGTATTTGGCAATGCATCTTTTTTTATCTTTTCAACAAAAAAGATTCAGCTTTGACCGTACTCTAAAATATATTCATATGTAGCTCAAAGATTTTTTATGTATTGTGAATTAGAAATTGCAGTACAGTAGAACTTTGATATAATGGACTAATACGAGTGAGGCGTTGACAGTTAAAGCCGAAAGTCCGTTATATAAAAATCAGTTTTTTGAATGCATTTTATTATTGTTATTATGTTCAGGAAAAGAATTGAGTTTGGTTTGCACTTGCCAAAACAACACCTTCTTCTACTTCTAATCACTTTAAAACATTTTCTTTGACTAATTCTTCTCCAGGATTACTCTATATTGTTATACAGGAACTTTTAAATCTATGTCCACATCCTAGCTATCAAACAATTTCTTCCAACCATTTTCGATGTTTGTACTCTTACTTCTCTGTTATATTGAGGTCCGCTACATTGAGGTTTCACTGTAGATTTTATTTGGCATATCATATTAAACTTAGCACTTCATTACTCTATAAAACACTGTCTATAATAAGTATACAGTAGATTTGTATTTTTAAAACCATCATTATTATATTTTATCAATATCATTTTGAATTTACTCATTCCTCATTGTTATTGATGAAGATAATAAAGTAATCTTGTTTGCTGATTAACAGGATTAATGGAGGGAGGTAATTCTCTTATCTTCGTAATAGTTAGCACTAAGAGTGTAATAAAATATAAATTCCTCTGATAAAATAACTTTTTACTCTGTCAAAGATATTAATCCTTTACTCCCACTCCCGATCTATATGATTATGATAAGTGCATATAGTATAATCGATTGCGTCAGCCCTTACGACCTCTGTGCTATTTGGACTAAAATAATATCAAAAAATAGGAATTTCGATTTTTATATTTTGTAAACATATTTGTCGGTAGAAGTTGTTGACAAAAACATTTTGCAGATGTCGAATATTGTACATTTAGTAAGAGAAATCATCTTGATTTATGGGTGAGATGTTGGCGTACAGGGCTCATCATCGCGCGACTCACCGGTGAGTCTTTGGCGTGCATCGGGTCATAGTCTGTATTACCTTGATTTTATGCATTATATTATCTCCACTTCAGATATAATATATTACATTTATAAAACGCATAAGGAATAGGAAATTTATATTATGAAAATACCAAAGAAGCATTTACAAAGAACTTTTTGTTGAATTTGGAATATTATAATTGTTTTTACGCGAAACGTGTATTGAAAGAAAATTTATCTGGCTTTGAATTATTTCCTGGATTCAATAGTACTAAAAATTTTATAACAAAGAGGGATTTTTTTGTCTTAATAAAACATTTAAAACTTATTTTCTTTTGAATAGTCATTTTGTGGCCGATAGGCAAATGTATTTTTATTTTTTTTTTGTTACTGAAGGCATAGGATGTTAAAGATAACTTCTATTAAAACCATAGATACACTAAAGAATGTTGAAATAGTTAATTGAATAAAAAGAACTTTGATAAAAAATGATCTCTTTTATTATTTCAATATTTATACAGATACTTCATAAACAATTCTGCTTAATGGTAGTGAAAAGCTTTATCGATGTTTAAAAGCAGTTTTTAATACTTTTTAATGAATATATTATAGAAAACTCTATGCTAAAATAGCAATATCTGAACAGGTACGGAATGTTTCTTGTGGTCCACACCCATTTTTGAATTCTCCATTATCACAAGTTCCCCATGTGTTACCTACAAAGATATTTTATAATATGACCACATTATTTTAAAAAAAATGTTAATGTTTCCATAAATTCAATACAAATTGTTTTATGTAAACCTGTGTACAATGGCAGCAAAGTTAATTTTAGATTAAAATATTTCTACAGTATCACTTCTTTATGAATTCTCTAATTCCAAATATATTACTTTTAACAGGAATTGGCAGTGAATTTTTTACCTTGCATTATTTTCATATTTATATATCAATAATTGAAATAGATAGTGATATTGTTCGCTTTCAATTTTTATGGGAAAATTATATCTATTAAGTATTTAAAGGACCTAATATGAACATATTTAATACATCATACATAAATATGTTGCTAAGTTTATCACAATTTTCGATTTTAGGAATAGATGTAAATGATGCACAATATTAAGATACAAAAAAAAATAATCTTACCGGCTGTCCATGTCCATTGTAAGACACAATGTTTGCATTCTGCTTGAGGTAATTGTAATTCAAGCTCGAAAATTCCCAATCTCGAATCAATGACGAATTTATAATTTCCATCTGTTGTCTTCAGTTGCAGGTCATTATAACATTCGTCACTTTCTTTTTCATACCTATCCAAATTGCACAGAGTGAAGTTGAAATATCCTAAATGATTGGCAGTAA
>JAGVSQ010009662.1:0-13455 GCA_022683975.1 Rhyacophila evoluta
AAGACGAAATGATAATGATTAGTATTAGATTATTTAGCATTTGTATGCCAAGTTCTCCTATGATGTTTAATTGAAATTTTTTAGAGCTAAATTTTAGCTATTTAAACTTATTCAAAAATAGATTACACATTATAAAAGGTGCTATTTTGAGTTGCGAGAATATAACGAATAATAATTTAACCAGCAATATGTTCTTATGAAATTTCCTAATCACATGTGGCTGAATCCCATTTATCCCGAAAATTAAAAAGCAAGCAATAAGCAAATAGCAATAAGCAAATCAACGATAAGATGTGTATATTTTTTTAAATTTAAATTTATATTTTTTCTCTTGCAGAGGTCCTTTTAAGAATAAGCATAATTTTATCAATTAAAAAAAGTCAAATATATTTTGGATCCTATAGAAACCTCTTCGTATTATTTAATCATTGTCATAATATATTATTATTTTTGTCTCCCGGTAGCGTAGTTAGTAGCGTGCATGCCTAGCAATCCGAGAAATGCGGGCTCGATTTCCCATCTGTCGGGTTTTTAATAATCCAAAAAATGCAGGACTGGATGACCATTGGTATGAGCAATTATCTGACATACGATTTTTGTGAAAAATTATCTGTCAAGATGTCTTCACATTGCGGAGATTTACTTTCGTAATGGATATTTTCACGCTGTGTAGATCCATATGCTTCATTTTGAGAGCAAATATGGTACAAAAAAAATATTTTATCAATAAATTACAATATGAAAACAACACATAGTGTTTTTTCCACGCTTTCTCCGAAACTGGAGCACATGGATCTCAATGGTATCAATATGACTAGATGTATAAGATCAAGACTTATTTTGAACGTTTTTTATGATGATTGGTTGTCAACTAATTGTTCAAACCAATGAAAATCCAGCAAAGCATCATTATTTTTTTTCAATTAGTAGCTGTGGAATCGAACCAAAACTTTTCAGTTCCGAATCGCACACGCTAACCTCTCTAACCTGGGAGACAAAATTATCACTATTTAATTTAAAACAAAACCAAATCATTTTTTCCAAATACGGTAATCTGTTATATGGTACACAAGTAAAAGAATTGTATTAACATTTATATAACAAAGATTATAAGTAAACTTTCAGTAAACATTTTTGAGAATAGAAATTTGATAATTTTATTGTTATCAACACGCGAAGGTTAATCTAAAGCACACACTAGTTGAAAGTTTTTATTTTGTTTGTATACATTACTTGTTTTATTTACGTAATAAATTACGTTTATTGTATTTAATTTGATTTCAAGGCGAAAGAAATATTATACTTTCCACAAAAAACCGTAGGCTAAAATGTAAGCGTAAAATTGTCTGTTATTTTTTTTTCGCCGTGAAAACTAAATATATACTTTATAGTGGTTTTATAAACATATTTAACTGGAAACGCAACGATTTAATGAAACGATTAGCGGCTTAAGATATTTTTTTCCTATTGGTAGCAATCTTTATGATTTTTAGACAGCTGATTGGTCACATTTTATTAAATTGTGTATTATATTAATAAATTATGATTTTTTTCTATTTGGCAGAGTTGTTGTAACTGTAGCATATGAATATCCATCGAATGAAGGTATCCAGATGAGAAATGGATAACATGAATCTACCCAGCAAAACAAGCTGTAAGTTCACTACGAAATCCTTATAATACATTCGACTGTTGAGAAAATTTATTAAAAAAATAATTCATAATTTTCATAAGTATCATTATTGTACAGCGTGTAATAACGTGCAACACATCTTTACTTCATATTGATATATTAATATACTTGTGAATATGTTCAATAGTTATTGAGAATGAATACAATTACTTTTTTTATTAAATAAATATAACCTTGTGAAAGATTCTTCGTGGTTGGTAGCATGCGCGCCTAGCAATCCGGAGAATGCGGGTTCAATTCCCCATCTGTCGAATTTTAAAAATATAAAAAATCCAGGACTGGAAGTCTATTGGGTTCAAAAAATTCTCGTGAAAAAAGATGTTTTCACATTGCAGAAAGCCAAATACTGCACTTTCAAAGTGGATATCTTCAAACTGTGTAGATTTATATTCTCCACTTTAGGAGCGAACATGGTATATAAAAAAATGGTACATCATCATGTTCATTTCTTTTTTTCCTCAGGCTTCAAAATCTTTACAACTTAAAATTTAACAATGTACGTCTTAAAATAAGAATTCCACACTTATTTGATGATTTAAGCTCAATTCGATATTAACATTTTGAATGACGAATAGTGCTTTTGGAAGGAATTTATTATTAAAAAAGACCACGATCAAAGTTGAAAGCTTATTTAAATCTAGTATACCTCTGTATCTCGAATAACTTTTTCAAAACCTCGATAACACAAGCTGTTTAGGTCTTCTATTGAATTTCGAGTTAAAAAAAATCATACTAATTATATTTTCAACTTTATTTTAAGTAAGCGTATGCATCTTTATGTTTCCTTTACATCTTTCCCAAGGACCAAAACATTGATAGAAAAAGTAGTATAAATACACGAGATACTTTAGAATTATTTTTAAATCGCTTATTAAATAATGTATTTTGTAAAATCTTTTAAATAATGGTATTATATTTTCTATTATCGTGGAATTTCTAAATCTAAGAATGAGGTAAAAATATCTCCAGTGCAGATGTGCTCCTGGGAATAATCGTTCAAAATAAGATGGCGATCGCGAAAGATACCATATAAAACAGCGATCACCAACATTTAGAAAAAAATTCAACCTTAATATTTTAATTGGAAAAACGTATTATACTTTTTTAACATTAAAAAAAAAATTGCTTTCAGTATGAAATCAGACGTAAAATAATAATTTATGATCACTGTTTTCTATGTTCCTTAATATCAGATTCATGGAATGAGATTATCAGGCTTTTCAAAAAAAGAGGAATTTAATTCATACTTGTGTATATATCCATATACTTCAGCGTTTTATTCTTTCGTCATATCTGCTTCCTGCATCGAGCATTTGGCTGCCCTATGGCACCTTCAGGAATCTCTGTCGCCATGTACTTCAAAACCATGATATTAATAACAAAATGCTATGTATTATGTACATCAACCGTGGTAAGAAAAAAGGACGTACATCTCAATTTTACAAAATAACTTTTATTCGATTATAAGAATCTATACAACTTAATACACGCTCTATCAAAAGGATATAAGTTGAAAGTGTCTAAATTTAACTTTTAAGTTTGAAAAAAGCATAGCCTATGAAATTAGCGTGCAGGAAAAAGAACTCCCAACTAATCAATTTTCTTTTTTTTTTAAATGACATTAAATTAATATCATGCTGATTAAATAAAACACCAACTTAAGTCTCTATGCACTTCAAGATTGTTCCTATTTGATGTTTCGAAATTGGCTCAAAATCATTAAATAAACGTTTTTGTGCCTCCTGTAACTTTTTTTCCATGTCGGTTAGGTCCTTTTTTCTTTCTACAGTCGATATATAATTTATATCAAATGTATACGCCCAGTGGTCCGAAGGTAGGGTAAGATTTTACACACGCACTTCAGTGCAAGTTGCAAGTTTGATAACTGCAGATATTGAAGATTTTCTTTAAATTCAAGATCCAAAACTGAGAAACCGATTTCCGCGAAAAAATCTCCAATGATAACTCTTCATATTGTGTAGATCTACATGCTACTTATTTAGTGTACATATAGTAAAAATCATATCAAATAATAGTTTTCATACAATCTATAAAATCGATAGTAAAACTAAGAAAAAATGTGTAAAAGGTTTCCATAAAACCCATTCTATCGCCTTTGTATGTAACCCTTTTAAAACATGAAGCATGTATCACTACCAAACTGGGATAAGTAGATATCTTCAAAAAAGCTACTCATTGAAGTAGGTAGGTACTTTATTTCATAAAAAGATAAAACTTAACTGATTCAATTCATAAAAAGTAAAAAAAAAATACACATTTCAATAATGGCACCATTTTAATATTTTATCAATTTATTCTAAAATTTCCAGCGTAAAATAGCTACCCTATCTTATAACAAAATTAATTCACACAAAATAAGACTTACTACTTATTATGGTTTAGTACAGATAAATCTCCATATTTTTCATTAAAAATAATTATCAGCAAATTGCCTAGTCTATTGCACGTACTTATTTATTTAAACGTATTTTTTTAATATTTCACTTTTTGTCGAGCTACAGAAATTATAATTGGAACCTTATTTCCCAAAAAATTCTGCAGTAATCATGGTTATATGCTTTGATACTGTAAATAATTATGAATATAAAAAATGTCCATACATATACAGTTTATTGTACATTTATAATGAATTTTAATTAGGAACAATTTAAATATTTTTATATTGTTTAATATATAATAAATTATGTAGTATTATTATGTAAAAATGTTTTTCATCTCTCTGTCGGTAGAGGTTGAAAAATAATAAAAATATTTTCGCTGAAGTTGCAACCACATAATATGAAATGTGGTTAGTTTCATCGTGGCCACTTCCAACCAACAATTTCATCAGATTATACGAACGTATTATAGCACTTACCTACATAGTCATATATAAGCTCAGAGCTTTGAAAATAAACGCTTTCACGGAAACGGAAGTATAAAAGTTAATAAGCAGACATCTAAACAGTGATTTTACTAATTTTCGTCTATGTTTCCTACTAAAATGAAACAGTTTTTCACCGGAACTTAATCGTAACCATGAGCAACAAATTTTCTGGTTTCGTTCAAAATGAATTTAATTTGTTATATCAATAGATTATATTTGCAATATATTTCTAGAGGTGCCTGAATTTGTTTGTTTGTTTCTCATCAACAATATACATCACGGATGTCTGGTTATTTTATAAAGTAATATATATTAACGAGCTTAAGACGAATAAATAGGCAGTGTTTTGCCAGTTCTAAACTAAAGAAGATAAATTTTAAATTAATTTCTGACACCGGTCACAATGGCCAATATCTTATATAAGCTCTTTTAGCATTGAGCCACAGATTTAAACTATTGATTTACTAAGATCAATCGTCTCTTGTAATGGTACTTTAATATTGTGAAGGTGTACTGATGATACATTGAAAGAGTTTAAGTCTATCCTTTTCATTTTTTCAACCGGTCCTGAAAGACCTTCAAATACTCGCTTTCTTCACACATCATCTGCCACGTCTTTAAACTGCACACATAAATACTAAGGTAAACTTACGTGAGGTGCTCTTTAAAGTGACAACAGAAAGAGCTTTCTATAACATTGGTTTGGGTGTACTAGAGTGTACATTCTATTTGTTCTGATTAAGCCTCTTTTAATATAATACTTTGTTGAAAATATATCTTCTTGTTTATAAAATATCTCGTCTATAATCTATATACTGTAATTAAGCTATCCGTGAGAAAAATGAAAAAAAACTGATTCTACATAAAAATATTTTTAATAAAGATAAATATTTTAGTAACGGAATATTTTGTAATGATACATATTATGCAATCCATCTAAGGTAAAGACAATTTGTTTGAATAAAGATCTCTCGAATAAAGAGCTTTCTGAAAAACATAACAAAGCAACATCTACGACTTATTTTCAGTATACAATTAATTATGTCTGTTATTATTAAATCAACTCATACACTGTCTAAAATATATAAAGCCTTAAAATATAAAATAAGAGATGTTTTTCTTATCGACAATGATTGTGAACACATACATAACTTACGATAATTGCCGATCTCTGCGTGGGAGAATCCGATCAATGGCATACGAATTAGGTGAAACGAGGTGAACGTTGTTGAAGAAGAAGAAAGACTGAATGAACATGAATAAAATGTAAGGATAGGAGTGGAAAATAAAGGGGTATATAGACATGAGCAAAAGAAGCCGCACGCAAACGATTCCTTCGTACTTCTAGCAAAGGCACCGCAACGGTTTCACAGTAATATAACACAATATAAAAAGTTGAGTGATATTTTATATTTGTGTTTAAAATATATATTGAAAGAACTATTACCATACACCAAATGAACAGCTCAAATTTTGCTAATATTTTTTAAGATTTTAAAAAGTTTGCGAAATCACAGCGGCTTAGTTGGTTAAGTAGTAACCTGAGACCATATGTACCCTTTGGAGGACAAAAATTCTCTCGAGGTAGGCATAAACCCAAAATCTAAATTTGTGAAGACACAACAAACTCTACGTAAGAGATACCAGTTTATTTGTCAGAGTGAAAGCACATTAAGAACTGAAAAAACGAGAAGCACATTAAGCAGGACAATATTTTTTTCCGAGGGAGAGTCACAAGCCTGCTTTAATCCACGCTGACCAATGTCTTGAGACTAAGTCTTATATGGCCAAGCAATTATGTGAAGAAATTATCACGCTCCCTATGTGACGTAACAAACCTTTTAAAAGCAATGAAATTGACATTTGCGGCAGTGAGGTTGGATGGTCCGATGGGTCCAACAGCTGGTTTGACTAACTTGACTAATTATTCCCGTTCCATTAATATTCTTGCATATCTCTACAGATAAACATCCTGTTTTGTACTAATAACGTTTGCTGTTCCACAAGACCAAACTGAAACAGTTTTACGGTAAATTTATCGTGATCAGCAATAAATTAGCTATTGGAATGGTTTGGGGTTAGTTTGGCTATCTCCGTTGTACCATTTATTATTTGAAAAAAGCTTGTTTTTGTATCTGCCAAAGCTCACGACTTTGATGCTCTACTATAATAAATAATCCAACCTTTGTAACAAACGAAAAAATCCTTTCTCAAGTGGGGCGCCTGCTTTCATCTTTTGCCGAATAATAAATTTTATTCCTTTCAATTTATAACAGATAAGAATAAAATTTTAACTGACAATAATTGTTATCTTGTTACAACGTATACAAACTCATGTAATATACAATACACAAACCGCTTATGTTCATATACGTATACGTTAATCGAGACGAAAAGATTGAACATACATTTTATTAGGATTTATAATAAATATGGGATTTAGATTATTGTTTACAAAATACTATTTATCATATTATGTTATGCAATGGTATTGGAACTGGCTGAGGCATGTGCATCGAATGCCTCCAAAGAGCCTGAATCCTGTTTGTCTATTCTTCTACCGGTGGGATTCCGGCTTCCTGGAAGACCGTCAAAACTGAAAGAAACTGCCATGATCTGGGAAGATGCAGGACGGCTGACGGGTGACAGAGATTCCTGGAGGCACTACGTGGCAGCTATATGCTCCATATTAGAAGTGGATATTGCAAAAGATATCATATTTACACATTCTTTAAATCTCTTCTAGTTTCCTGTGTCTCATATCTCCTTCTTCGTAAAAATTGCACATTGATTATTAAAATTCTCCAATGCCTGTCCAATTCCTTAGTGTACACTTCTTATAAATTGTATGTTAGATTTTGGAACATCATGATAAACTTTTAACCATAATTTTCAACACACGTCAACAAGTTTTTTAATGACTACCAGTCCTGTTAACCAAACAAGCAAAGCTGAATAAAAGCTTTTAATGATGATATATTATCTTAGGCCAGCCTCGAATAATTGGTTTTTCCATCTGCTTTAATAATAAACTTCTTAGTTGATATTTTGAATTGCCATTGAGCAGACTAGTTTACCTAATTGTTTTGACCAAATTAAATTCTTTGAATGTTTTCCTGTTTTTATTTATATGTACTTTCCACACACTTTAATACGCGGAATCCTAAATCCTTAGTAATTTGTATTAATTTATATCCAGTACATTTCCGTTGAATAAACTAAATCGCTTCTCGACACCAGAGCTTAGTTAAGTCTAGTTAAGACCAGATGAAATTAAATGGCGTATAGATAGAGTCACATTTAATACACTTTTGATAGCTATCCGTCCGCACAGAATTTCGAATTGAATATCAAAAATTTTATTCAATATATTATATCGAAAAACTAATAAAAATATACCAATCACATCATATTTATGTGTTGCTATTTGTTGGTGCAAAAAGAGCTGCTTTTTAAGATGATTAGATATTCAGTAGAGGAATTAACTATGGCGGCATAGTTTCCATGAAAAAAAATCTCAATATTATCTATTGTAAAACTGTTGAGTGATACAGTTGGTGATAGTTTCTAGTCTCTACATCACATCACTACAACAAAATTTTATGAAGATCATTTATCAGATATCCACAGTATTTATAAGTCACTTCATGCTCATGTTAAATTTCGATTACTAGATGTATTGTAACCAACTTGTCACCAAAGACTTGTCATCCTTTTCAATAATCAGGTTTTAACTTTTTAACAATTCTAAGTAGATTATTTTGAAGGAAAGCATAAATACAATACGAAAAGCTTAAAGCTTTTTTTGCTAAAAAGCTAAAAACAAAAAACGTAAAAGTACTTTTACTCTTGATTCAACTTTGTTTGATTAACATACATACTAATGTTATTACTTTCCATTTTTTACGTTGTAAAAACAAACTCTGTTATTTAAGTTTACAAAATATACAAAAATGTTTTTTTAAATCATATGTATTTGAGAAGATTTATTAATATTTGTTTTATGTTTGATTAGGATGAAGTTGTTTTTTTATACAAGAAATCGTTTTCAAACTTCAAAAAGGAAAACAAACAACTATGGAATATGATACAATTTTGTAATAAAATCGATGAATGCAATGCAACTGCAGGATATTTAGGAATGTAACATTCAATTTAGATGGACATCGTATTGATGGTAACGCTCGATTTAAAAAAAAAAATATTATTAATGCAACAGTAAGCCAAAACATTTTGTCTTACTGCCACACGTGTCAAATCACCCATAGTATTATATATATATAGGGTGCGGCTTATGTCCCAGGCCGATTCATTTTGACGGTCATTTTAATTTGTTTGTCATTTATTATAGAGTACCTAACGTGCTGAAATTATTATACTACGTTTAAAAAAATAATATAAACAATTATTCGATTTTTGGTGAAAAATACCATCATGACCGACGAATCATATTTCAAGTTGGCTGGCTTTATTAATAAGCAGAATGGCCGCTATTGGGGCACTGGAAATCATAAAGTAATACAACAGCGACCATTACACATAATTTGTAAAACAGCGCAATTCAGGCGAGCGGCATTATTAGACCATATTTTCTCGAGGATTTAGAAGAAATGCTAAAACAGTTACTGGCATCTTTCTTGTGCCCAAATTGAATTAGTTGGGCCTGCAGCACACATGGTTCCAACAGGACTATATCACACCACACACAGTTTATGCTATGATACAAATTTCGACACACATATGCACATATGAAAATAAAATGCACCCTATATATTTTAAAACGATACCAAAAATCGTAATTTTATTGTTTGTGCAAAAAAGATTTTAAATAATGCAACATATAAAACAAACATTATAATCAAACTAAGATTTTCGGATTGTTCCACTAATGCAACCGACATGATATACACGTACGATATCGACTGTAGAATGGAAAAAGGACTCAGAAAAGCTATTTTCTATAATATCAATGTATATAACTGAATAGACATTTCATCAAAAAGATATAAGCTTCAAATGTCGAATTAATATCTCATTTTAGCTCTTAAGTTTGAAAAAAGGAGGGTCTAAGAAACTTGCGCCCAGGAACATTCACTACATCAATTTTATTGGCCTTTCTTAAATAACGTATTAAATTAACATCTACTTCTTCCATGTTTGCTCCCTAAGTGGAGCATATGGACACCACGTGCCGCCTCCAAGAGTCCCTGTCGCCCGCCAGTATTCTTGCGTCCTCCCAGGTCACACTTGCATCCCGTAACTCCGCCAAATACATTCTATAGATAGTATTTAGTGGCCTTCCGGGACGCCGACAACCGGTTGGCTTAAAAAAATAAGCAGGTCTGGTTCAGACTTGTGGCATTTGCAATATGTTGCCAAGCCAAGTCCAGCGTTGCAGCTTCACTTTTTCAGTGATAAGTGGCTGCATAGTAAGTTCTCTTACCCCCCCATTTTGAACAAAATCATACCACAGTATGCCCAGAATCCGTCGCAGGCATCTGTTCTCAAAGCTCAGAATGCGACAATTAACATAAAAATATAATAGATAAATAAAACATTAGTTTTAATGTTCGTGCACTTTAAGGTTGTGTCTATTTAATATTATGTTTTTGTGCCTCCTGTATTTCTTTTTGCGTGGGTTACGTACTTTTTTTCTTTCTACAGTTGATATATAAGTATATACTGAGAATTTATATTATAATTATAATTATTACAGCCTAATACATTTAAATCAAACAATACTATTCTAAAATACTTCACCCACATTTCACACACATCACAGACGATTAATTTCACGCTATTTGCACATTATTAATTGCTTTTTAAGTTAAAATAAAAAAACTCGATGCATTTATGTCGATATCGCCTTGTTTAGAAACGATCAGCTGTAGATGCATCCTGCACTTTGCGCGTCTGCTTCTGTTGTATAATTTGTTGGCGTAGTGATGAAGCGACTTTTATTTTATTCCAGTGCACCTGCCTTTCTGCAAAATAAAATATTACCAGTAGCGTACGTCGCTATAGTAAAAATATCAAGCGATTCTATAATACATCGCTTTTCCAGGTTCAATAAGATTAAAATTTGACAAATAAACACTTTTCTGTGAATGCATATTACAATAATATATTATAAAATTATCCGGAAAAATAATCTGATAACACATTTTTCACATTTTGAATTCACATATTTTTGGATGGAAATATTGAAAGTTAAAAATCAAAAGCATCTATTGAAATTTCGAATATACTTAATGTCTTACGGTTGCATTAAGTTCGTTATATTTTTTGTCGAAAATAACATTATAACTCAAAATATGTGTTTTGCCAAAGTTTCTACTGTATATATTTCGTTCGTGGAATAAAATAATGTTATAGCTCAAAAACTGTTACTCTTTTCATTTCTGCGAATATAATTGACTTTTCATTGACATTTAGTATATAAGTACGCGCGCCTAGCAATCTGGGGAATACGGGTTAGATTCCCCATCTGTCGGATTTTAAAAATCAGAAAATGTAGGACTGATTACCCATTGGGTTGAGTAGTTGACTGACATCCGATTCTCGTAAAAAATAATGTGTCAAGACGTCTTCACATTGCGGAGATCCATATAATCTACTTTGGGAATGGATATCTTCACACTGTGTGGATCCATATGCTCCACTTTGGGAGCGAACTTGGTGTATAAAATTTATATATATAAATACGAGTAACAGTTCATAAGTATAGTTCAATTAATATTTTTCTATTTCTAGATGCAATTAGAGTGACTTAAATTTTCAATTTCAATAAATTTAATAATAAAAACATTTTAAAATATGTAAAATTATATATCGAATGTTACTTGTTACCAGTTTTTCGTCATTTGACTTTTTGAGGATGCATTTATACACATTTTTTTAATAAAGTTATGAAATGTTTAATAAATAGTATTAATTCAAAACACACGTGTTAAATGTAGCCAGTGGAGTACATGGATAGTTCGAGAGTTGGAAGATTTGGAAGTTAAAAAAATACATTTAGACTCGATGAAATGCATTTTTAATTGTTTCACGTAAATGATTCTCCCACGCGTCATTTCACATTCACCCCTATTTCATTTAAAACTAATAACAAAGACTAGCTATTTTTGTAACAGATACATTAAGAGTTTTAAACATTATATTTTAACGAAAGAAATTAACACGCTGTAAAAAGTTATTTTAACAATTGATTGTCATTTGTTGCAACATACAAGGGGCAAAATTTTAACATTCATCATCTTCCATCAACCAGGAAAGTCTCTATCTTAGTATAAAGTTGTTTTTGAGTTTTTCTAAATCATCAAGTGCACGTTAAAGATTTTGTATATTTTAGGATATATTATTGCATAATAAAGAATATGTTATATTTAGAGTTCTCATTATTTTGTTGAATCGTATTTATAGTGAATAGGCCAGAAATAATAATTATATTGTTTGGATTACCGGAAATTAATGACGTTCTAGTGCTAGACGTGGTGGATTAAGAAAGATTTATAGGATTGTAGGATCGATAGGATCGAAAATTTAAAATACTATCACAATTTTACATACAGCACCAACTGCGTTTTCACAACTATTTTGCAGCCATACCCACGGCGTTACAAACGTACAACGACCATAAACGTTACATTATTAATGTCCTAGAAAAAACAAAGTTGACCCACACCAATACCAACAAACGTTGCTATCATTAAAATTTCATTTTATTTCATTTCACTTTTCTAATATAAAAGTTAACAATTTTGATTAAAACTTAATTATGTTTATCTTATAAAAACTCAATAAGACAAAAAATGGATAACTATTAGTTGAAAAAATATTTTAAATGACAAAGTACTTTTATAGTACACGAATTTTTATGTACAATATACAGTTTCTATCTAGACAATACTTTTATTTGATTTTTATTATAACAGAACTAATATCAATAAACAAAGCGAAAGCTTAACAATAACGACAATTTTTTTTATCGAGCTTTTATTTGACAACGACAAAAAAGCTCTCTTTTTATATCGACCCACCTTGCTACATAAAATCTAAGAGTAGCATTGATTGCCTTTGTATTTATTCCTCACTAACAAGAACTCACTTAGAACTTTTGTGTTTTACAACTTACAGGTAAATAACATGTGTATTATTTTGCCGATAGCTATTCTTAAGCACTTGACAAATAAGGCATTCCCATGACTTCAAAGGCAAGCACAGTGGCGTGCATTTAATTTATTGGAAGGGTAAAAAAATATTACATCAGAACTTTTATACTGTCATGGGTATGTTTGTCGCCTCTTATACAAATTAGTATAACTTTCTTACATCAACAAGATGTATATGTATAATATAATTCCAAATATTTTCATGAGTCACATTTTCATGTTGTGTGTGCAATAGTGAAGAAACGGGTGAGGACCGTACGAGTTAGTACTTGTCACATCAAATCAGTAATGCTGTCAGTATTTTAGTGTTATACGTGTTTTATCTGTAGCGGTAGACAGATCACGTCACTATTACAGCGAATTCATATAAAGGTGTCAAAAATGAAAAATGATAATTAAACAAATTTTGATTTTTTGAAGCTAAATCCAAATATATGCACTCAATTGATTTAAAGCACAGAACAAATTTACGCGTAATTTTACATGATATATCTAAAACACGCGTTTTATAAACTCCAAAAATATTGTTTTGTTACACGTTCTACCAGAATAATTTTTTCCATTATCATTGTGTAGTCCGGCAATTATTACTAAAAATGTTATCTAAATGAAATGTTACAACAAAAGATATTTAGAGAATATTAAAAAAAGTTTTAAAAAATCTCCCCGGCGGGGAATCGAACCCCGGTCTCCCGCGTGAC
>JAGVSQ010009663.1:0-13455 GCA_022683975.1 Rhyacophila evoluta
TTTCGGCATCTTCAGGCTACATTATATGTAGGCAGTGAGCGAACATATAACATAATACAAAAAATAGTAAGTTATAATAGGATTTATTGGTAGTTTGAGCAATTGTCTGAAAATCAATAATTGTGAAAAAATCTGCCAAGACATGTCTTCAAACTAGGGGAGATCCATAAACTCCATTCTCAAATCGGACATATTCACACTTTGTAGATCCATATGCACCACCTTCGGAACAAACATGCTAAAAAAACATCCTCTTTTTAATCAATGTAGTAAAAAATATTATGACTTGAAAGCTGACTAATTATTCCAAGAATTAGATATTGCGTGACATTTAAAATGTGGTAACCTAAATTAATTGTAACAATAATAATGATTTCCATGACGTGTCTTTCGAAAGAATTAGATTTTTTCGTTATCAGAACTCTGGAATCCGCTGGTTTCAAGGATGAGGCAAAAATGATGAACACATTTTTAGTAAAATAGAGTTAAGCGAAATCAAAATCCTACCTCGACTACCTAAGGGTTTCGTTGCTTTTCCTTTTAAGAATAGAAATATTCAATCTTCATCTTCTTGCATATTCGCTTCCTAAGTTGAGCTTTTTGACACCTCCAATAATCCCTGTGGCCCGCCAGTATTCTTGCGTCCTCTTAGGTCAGGGTTTTCACCCTGAAATTTTAACGGAACATTTAGTTTATTTTTTTAGGTTGGGTAATTCTTACTAGTAAGAAGATCTTTAAATTGATTACAGTGTATAAAACTTTCCAAATCATCGCGGAACACCAGTGTTCCGCGGAACATAGTTTGGAAACCCCCGTCCTAGGTCATACCTGCATTCCGCAACTTCGCCGTATGCATTCCGGGATTCCGGCGACCAGTCAGCTTAAAGAATAGGCAGGTCAGGTTAAGAGGACCTTTCTTGAGGTATCCGCAATATGTGGCCGAGCCAGGTCCAGCGTCGCAGCTTCACTTTGTCAGTGATAAGTGGCTGCATGGTTCGTTCTCGTATCTTCTCATTTCGAACGAAGTCTTACCAACATATGCCCAGAATCTGCCACAGAAACCTGTTCTCACAGTTCAATACCAATAATTTATTGCTTTCCGTGTTGCTAAAATCCGAATTTTATTCGCTCCATAATTCGGAGAATTCGCAATAAATTTAGACAGAAAATTATCATATAATATTATACAAGTCATGAAAAAAAAACAGTATTTTGATAGTACAGTTGTATCAACTTACTAGGCTGATTTCAATGTGAAAATGTTCATGAAACTTCATCAGTGAAATATTTCATTGTGAATTTATCAAAACTTTCTACGAAAATAATATTTCTAAAGCTTAAAAGCTTCTGTCGCTGCTGTTGAAATTTATTCGTTCTCTAATTTCAGTCACATAGCGTACAGTATGTTAAATGATTAAGCATTCTTAGTCTATATTAAGTGCTTTCATGAAGTTAACTCGTTATGCCTTTCATTTAAAATGCATTGGTATAAATTTGAAATAAGCATTCATCTTTCAGTTTAATAACAAATGAAGTTTCAATATTCTTCCATCTTGTAATAAAACACAAAACTATCATTGTTTCTTAATCTCAATAAAAAAAAAAAACCTAATGACACTCAAGCTTAAGAAGGCTACACACGCTCATGCAAACTTCCGCAAGTATGCATGAACGATCATAAGAATACTGTGACCATGTGTGTATTAACACTGTTATTTCATTGTTTCGTTTTACGAACCTCACAAGGAGAGTGATGAAGTAAAAAAAGACTGTCAATTCAGTTCACAAATGAGTCTGAATTTTAGTTATAATTACTAATTATCGATTGAATAAATTTACCATTATTTTTATATCGTTTAATATTTTATTATTTACATTTTTTAAATAATAAAATTGTACTTACCACTACTTCAATTTCGTTTTGTTATTTTTTTTATACCATGTTCGCTCCCAACGTGGAGCATATGGATCTGCACAGTGTGAAGACATCTACCCCGAAAGAGATGTATATGGATCTCGGCAATTTGAAGACGTCTTGATGACCTATCTTTCAGGAGAATTGTTTTTCAGACAAATATTCAACCCAAGTTCTGCATTTTTCGGATTTTCAAAATCCAGTAGAATTTTGTTTTATAATATGAACTGTATACTTTCAAAACCCACATTACATTTTTGTGGTCAAATCGAGCATGTTAATAATGATTAATAATATTGATTGAAACATCCCATACCAATGAATGGTTTATTTGTTTTTTCATTTTATGTCGGCCGGTCTTGTAATTTATATCAAATACACGTGGGATTGCTTAAAATTAGTAGATGTTCCGTTTTCAGGAAACCAAAATAATGGTCACACACAAATGATTGTGCATGCAAACTTGAACGTGTGTAGCCCCCTTTAGATGTGTTTTAAGCAATGTCTTCTCAAATCAATTATCAATATGTTGCCAATGCAACAAAACTCTCTAGATTATTACAAGTGAGAAAAGTTACATTACAGTGAAGAGAAAACAAAATTCGTACTCTTTCATACTTCTGCAAGTTGCAAACAACTATCACGAAAAGAATATAATATTTTCATGTGACATATTTTGAAATAAATATCCTCTCTCATTCAAACGGCGGAAAGTGACACTTTCGTCTCTCCTTCTCACTCTTTGTGTGAAACTTGTCGAGAAGAAGAAGTATAAAATTCCGACAGAAGTGAGCGGATCACTTGGGAAATCACGATCCGGCGGTGGTTACTTAAACAAAATTGTTTCTTTTGTCGACAATGCCAGAGCGTATAACTTTTTAGATTCGTTTTAACGGAGGTTATGTATGGTTAAATGCAATGACTCCTTTCAATCATAATATATTTGTGTACGGTCAGGATAATATACATGTATCAAATTAATATGACTCGTGCTTTACTTCGTGGATCAAAGCATCAATTGATGTTTAACCTAATCAACACATTTTTTTCTCAAAACTGTTTTTACATCAAAACATTGTAATAAACACCCTACCTAGTCTGCCCACCATCCATCCGCCCCGTCCTTGCATCTGATATTAACAGGCGTATCCCGAAGCTCTGATATCGAGACACGATCTACTTTTTTGACGGGAATTTCCCGGGAGTAAATATAAATTAACCAAGATTTAGGTTGCCACGCTCTCAAGTGTGCTGTAGTTAAAAGAAATAGGATGATAAGAAAAGGCTTATTGAAAAAATGGAGATTTATTTGGTCAAGCAGTTTATATGAAGATATCATCACGCTCGCTGTATGACGCCACAAAATTTTTAAAAGTAATGAAATTCGCATTTGCGGCAACCAAATCGGATGGCCCGATGAGTCCAACAGCTGGTTGGACCGATTTAAGTAACTCTTCCCGCTCCGTACGTATTTTCGAACATTCCCACAGAATGTGATTAGCATCCTGTTCTGAATAGCCAGCCACAAGAACACCATTATACTAGTTAAAGGCGAGCTAATTTTAAATTAAAATTTCGTTTTTCATATTCTTTAATCAGTTGTATAGTGTGGCCAGGGTGGGTCAGGATACCGCCTTGGCACTTCTCTTCGAACCAGGATACCGCCCTCTCATTTTTCGTGACATATAACTTGCTATTCAAGCTATTTCACAAATATGTTGACGTTAAGTATTTGTTAACTAGCGTATGTATGATATTATTTAACTTTTTTTATCAAAATATTTTTACACATTAAGAAATATTTTCTTTAGTATGAAGAAAAATAGGGGATGTGGGCCGAAATTAAATACCACCATGGTACTTTAGACTAAAGCACTGTTTATAATAGAATATTAATTTTGACAATACCCGTATCAAGCTAACCTAACCCAACCTCAAATGTTAAAATTACAACTTTCAAAAAACACTAAATCATAGTGTGTTTTTAAGTTAGTCAATGGCTTGCAAATACTGTGCTGTATTTTAGCTATTCGTTAAACATTATTGCAATTATTTCAGTTGGAATATACCAGATCCTCATTGTAATATATTAATAAATATATATGTAAATGTCATTCGAATGACAATATTAACAAAGAATGTTACCAATAAGTATATCAAAATTCCCCGGTAGCATAAAGGTTAGCGTACACGCTTAGCAATCCGGGAAATGCGGGCTCGATTCCCACATCTGTAGAATTTTTAAAAATCCATAAATGCAGGAGTGGATACCCATTGCGCTGAGGAATCGTCTGACAAACAATTCTGGTAAATAATAATCTGCCAAAACGTCTTAAAATTGCGGAGATCCATATACTCCGCTTTCGAAGTGGATCTTTCACACTGTGTACATCCATATCCTACACTTTAGGAGCGAATATGTTGTAAAAAAATATTTTAATTCACAAATAGATGCTATTAAGATATTACCCGACAAAAACATCATAAAATTTACGGTGGTACGCTCACAAAAGACTTCCACGTGTCTTTATCGTCACCACGTCACTATACAGCTGTAGAGCAGACCACTACTACGCGGCAGAATCTTTGGTACTTGATGGGATTTTTGACACTCCAGTATTTAAATGTGGAAAGAAAAATGAAGATATAAATCATATTGCTAGGCAGTGTAATCTTAATGACACTCAAAGGTTGGGTATATTAAAAAGTTTATTCTGACCTAAGTTTCAATTGCCTCTTTTAATAAAAGTTTTATTATTATCTATATATGTTACTTCATGCATGCAGGTTTTTAATTTTTTATTAACAAATATTAAATGAACTTTTTTTAGCCAAAATAAACCTTTTATAAGGTTTCGGCTGGCTTAAGAAAAAGAATAAAATACCGCATTGGAAATACATACTATAACACTTCACCTTTTTTAATAATTCAGTTTCTTATAAAAATCTATGTTTAATACCATTACTTACTGAAAGTCGCAAAACAAACATCACTTAGCTTTAGTTTACCAACGCTCATTTTTCCTTATCTTCTTACTATCTATTACACGCGACCAACCAATAAATGTATATCTTCATTCCAGCTTTACCCAGTAGTTAGTGACGTCCGCTTATCTGCTCTCACCGGCTCGCACGAACAGGTTGATATATTTAAGAAACTAATAATAAGCCGTGTAATCGCATTTTTGTTTCTTCTTTACCCTATTTCATTATTAATATCCAGCTCTCTTTCCTACCATCTACCATGACTTGACACTAGATTTATTTTATACAATGCCCGTTCCGAAAATTGAGTATATGGATATACACAGTGGAAAATTTTCCGCTGTGAAAGTGGAGTAGGTATATAGATCTCTTCAACGTAATGAAATATCTTGATACATTATTATCCATGGGCTTTTAACCAATTGCTGAATCCAATAGGCATATCTAATCCTACATTTTTGTGTTTTTTTAAACTTCAGCAGATGTGAGAATTCAACCCACAATCATCGATTCCGAAGTGCATGCGTTAAACTTTTGACCACCACGAGACAATCCCTCTAACATTGGAGAGAGCCATTAAAATATTGTGGCATAGCCACGTTTTTCGCTATTGAAATTGCCAAAAGTGTCTCAAAAACACGACCTCAAGACCTTGTTGGCTTGCAGTATAGTTGACATAATTCCTGTTCTAACTCGATTCTTATTAATTTCAAGTCTTTTTGAAAATAGACCTCCTTACTCGCTACAAAATGACGTATAAATTTAAAGATTCAGAAAATCAACTAATCTTTAGCGGCTTTCTATAACGTATGAATGTAATTGGTTTGATTACAAGCTAAGACTAAAACTCTCTTGAGTCATTCGCAACGTGTTTCCGCACCAGGTACAACGTCATAATTTCACTAATATGGTGATAAATGACTACCAGTGGCGTGGCTACCGTTAAGCAGCTTGAGCATTTGCTCTAGGTCTACGAATCAAATGGGGCGCCAAATTATAAAGGGTAACATAGAAGACAACATGATAACATAACATTGCTACGCGCGACCCAAAAAAACAAGAAATTATAATTTTGTGAAGGAAGATATATTGCGCATGTTATTATGTAGAAAGAAAATTTCGCTTAAAACAAGGAGGCACAACAATTTTACTTACTCCAAGGTGTTGAATATGTAAGTACCCCACTAATGATTTTACAAACATTCTTTCTTGATATTGCATTACAAAGACATCTCAAACGACAGATGGCACTGCATATGCAAATGGGACTATCTGAAGTAACCTTCAATTTCATTAGGAACAGCCGAAATTTTCAGCTTTACTCGATAATTACCAAAACCAATTCAAATTCAATGCATGTATTTTTATGTTATTATGGTAATTAATCACGGTACCTAAAAAACTCAAAGAACAATCATACTCAACATTGAGAACGGTTACGTGCGGTAGATAGTGGAGTTACGGTATATTGTTATTAAAACCAATTAAATACTGATTTGTCATTAATCAATTTTTTTAATCACAGACATTTTAACAGAAGCTGGAAATTCCTAGAATGCATTGTAGCGTTAAACCACACAATAACAACGCTAGGATATTTTCTTATGAATGGTTTCTCCATTTTTATTTTTATTGTTCGTATACTTAGTCATATGAGTATCAGTCATATGACTAACAAAATGTCAAAATAGCGTAATTTTACAGCACATTTGCGACAGCAATTACCGCTTTAATGTCGCATTACTATAAAAAAACAAACACTCAATTGTATCATAAAAGAAACAATCTACGGAGTACAAAACATTTTTAATTCATCACAATTCTAGAGATTGTAATCTTAGCATTCGATAATTAATAAAGGTCCCGGAACATTCTCGTCGAATAATATATATCGTGTCATGATATAAGAACTTAACGCCTTATTAATCCCGGTTGTAAAAGCGAGTGTATGATGGGTATATTTATAAAAATGCACATAAAAAGGCACCCATTATATTCAAGAGCCTTTTTCTGGTGTACAATCTACACACTAGCATAGCGCGGCTCTACATATAATTAAGGCAGTCTATAATGTTGATAATGTTTAATGCTCTTCTCATCATCAACACATAATTTATAATATACCCTTAATAAAATGAGAAATAGTAATCCTTTACAATAATGTTACTAAAATTATTCATTTAAAGTTATTTACATAAAGAGATACCACCAGTTTTATATGGACTGTTTCATGTCTTATTTACCAAATATCAAATAAACTATCAACTGTTTATCTCGCTATTATTGTTTTATATGGGTATACTTGAACACAGTCATATAAAAAAATGTTGCCAAGATCAACAAAAAAAAAGCATTTTGTTAATTAAATATATATCACTAAAATATCTAAGAATTTAAATCAATTGTTTATAATACATTTAAAATGTAGTTTTTGTAATAAATAAACTTTTTGCGAGCCGTTTGATAGTTATTTAACGGCACAGCTAACAAATATGATGGTAGTGAAAAGAAATGTATCTTAGCAGCATAAGGGATTGAATCCCCACGAGGAAAACAGTTCTGTTGACAGAAAATATTAGCTGAACTCTTCTCTCTTCGCTTCCTGGAAACCCGCCGATGTGCCATTTTCCGCCGCCTCAAATGTACAATTTAAAAAGCTTGAGTGCTTTTTCTTGTGAATTTCATCGCGTGGTGACCTCAAGTGACCATAGGATGAACTGCCGACATTATATAACAATATTATTTACTTCATTTAGTTGGATACTTTTACTTTCTCTAAGATGTAAATCAGATAATATTTATATTGGCTAATTAAACATGGATACATGGAGTATTGTTTCTTGACGAGAATTAGATTAGCAGATACAGCTGTGATTAATGTTACATTATCTTTGTCATTATCCACCACTCATATCCTTTTATTAAACCCAGCAATAATTGCTGACAAAATTAATCATTTTCTCGGCATCAATCTGCTACTTTTATGACCGTTCCTCTTTCTATTTGTGTGCTAATTGTTTAGCACTCCGCTGGGCATGCGACAGAAAATATTGCAAATTATATAGTTTGAATAACCCCATTCTGGTCACTATCACTCAACAGTGGGCTATCCAAGCATTCACGGTGGGCAGTAATTGTTTTTCCACTGCTTTGTGAATAGTTTATAGGTGCGCTAAATAAAGTTATTGCAAAACCGGTGGGCGGTCAAAAAGTTTTACCACCTACCAATAATAATACAAAAGTAGGCGATAGGAATAAAAGGTTGATTACACCTGGAATAACCCATTTATCCAATAATAATACGTATTGAAATGAGAAGAATGAACAGTTCTCATGAAAAATAAACTCTCAAAACGTCCTCACATACGAAGATCCATATACCCACTTTCGGAGTGACTGGATATTTATATACTGCGTAGATCCATAGGCTACATTTTGGGAGCGAACATGGTATAAAAAAAATAGTAAGTAACAGTATTTTTAGATTAATCATCTATTTTATTATTTGTTCTTAATAATAAGCGGGATAAGAGCAAGAAAATTAAATTTTTGAATAATGCTTTTAACTGTCTAATAAGTTTTTAACTGATGCAATAAAACTTTTATAATTAAATATCATGAATATCGTAAAGGAGTTTTAAATTTGTTCAGACAAAATAAAAAAAGGATTTTTGAAGTCTGTATTTTTATTAAAGTAATAATCAATACCTACTATCCGTGTACTATTAGAATTATTGAGAAAAATAAATATATTTTATCTTTCTTATTATTTCGATTATTATTACTTTATTGATATAAAATACCTAATATAAGTTTTCAAAAAAGTTACTCCGAACTATTAAAAAATGTTTGAATTTGCTTGATATCAATTTCTTTTACTGGTAATATTTAACCTAAATCTGACAGATGACATGACTTTCAAACTGGTCACATGCCCAACGGTTAGTTCCTTTCGCCGGTTTTGTGTATATCAATCAAACTTCTCAAAAATGTCTCTAGAACAAGCTAAAAAGTTAGCCGCTTACACAGCGGTGGATGACCACGTAAAGAACAATTCTGTTGTCGGCATCGGAAGCGGCTCCACCGTGGTTTATGCAGTTGAAAGGTTAGGTGAGAGAGTTCAGAAGGAAAAAATGAATCTCGTTTGCATTCCGTCCTCATTCCAAGCCCGGCAATTAGTCCTGAAACATAAATTAATACTAGGAGATTTAGAAGTAAACCCCGTTATTGACGTGGCGATAGACGGTGCTGATGAGGTCGATTCAAAACTGACACTCATAAAAGGAGGCGGTGGATGTTTATTACAAGAAAAAATTGTTATATCCTGTGCCAAAAAGTTTATCGTAATCGCTGACTACACAAAGGATTCAAAACGTTTGGGCGATCAATACAAGAAGGGAATTCCTATTGAAGTAGTGCCCATGGCGTATGCACCGATAAAAGAAAAGATAACGAAACTCTTTGGAGGAGAGATAGTTCTCAGAGCTGCAGTGGCAAAAGCTGGCCCGTGCGTAACTGACAATGGCAATTTTATACTGGACTGGAAATTTGATAATCAGGAATTAAATTGGAAAGATGTCAACCAAGAAATAATGATGATTCCTGGAGTTGTAGAAACCGGACTATTTGTAGGAATGGCCGATAAAGCTTACTTTGGTTCATCAGATGGTTCTATCACTGTTCGGTAGTAAAAACAACTTCACATATAAAATAAATTGCAAATTAAAATACTTTTCATGATATTACATTAAGTTATTATTGATTTACATAACAACTATGCATGGTAACCTTTATATCCCATAACACTAACCATTTCAAGATACAACTGTCACAAATAATATCGAAGTAATCGAAGATTGTGGATTAGATCCCCACATCTGCTGAAGATTCAAAAACCAAACACGTAGTCTACCAATATCCATATCACAATATTTTTCAACAGTTAATTTGATGTATAAGCTATATGATCATAAATATCGATTGTCAAAATAAAAAAGGATTTATCCCTCATTGTTTCAAAATAACTTATTCAATAACTTCTAGTGTAATGTATGTTCCAGTTTGCTTAAAATAAGATTATGGATACTTGGATCCACTGATGTTATTGTAAGACAGAGAACTGCATTTATTTCAAGCGGATATCGGTACCGGTGTTTTGATGGCTGTGACAGATAAAAGGCCTTTTCACGTAAATAAGTTGTGAAGAATCGAATCAGAAGTTTCATCGCCTTTTCACTAAGCATAGAGTATTCACTTTTTATGGAAAGTTAAAACTGAGATCTTGATAAGGATGAATGAAATTTAGCTTTGGGAGTGTCATCGGATGATAGGTCAATGAGGCTTCTTTTAGATGCATGCTTAAATCACTATCTTGAATCTATTATCCACATATTGCCATGTATGGAATCTTCATTATTTGTGTAATAACGAGCAAAAGGTTGATTCCAAGTGCTTTTAAATTAAGGTTAACTCTTGCTAGTTAACATCATTCTGCTTCATGTATTCATCAAAATTTGGTAAAACATTGCAGATCGTCTTCAATCAACCACGTTCGCCACAGTAATGTTCTTTTGATACACATCCATTTTACTTCGTAGTGTGAACATGTCCTTAAGTCGTCCTAACAAGGATATATTTAGTTAATTTAACAACGAAAAAATATCTGTCAGGTGTACAAGCTTTGCTAGCCATTCATTATCGGACAATTTCTGCAATTTATTTTGTTGGAAAAATAATTTGACTTCTTCCCGCAAGGCGATTAGTCATGTGAATGTCAAACAGCCATCTCACCTCAGCATGATGAAGAAAATGAGTATACTCAGAACCCATTTCTTCACAAAGTGCCTAAGATTTTCGAGTATTGAGACCTTACTGTAACATGCAAGGCTTAATTAATTCTTCTCCAATCATATACGGGTTTTAGAATTTCACAATCTGATAGGAAGCCTTTAGCAATGCTTTATCTTCCACGGTCATTTTTCTTAAAGCAATAACATGCTTTTGCATATTTTCATGCATTCTTTTACAGAACAACTGATTTTTTTATATAACGGACACCCCTCACCCACATTAGTCCGTTATGTCACTGTTGCATAATAAAAATATGTTTTTTTTTACAAAATGTATACTTTATTGATAAAATATTTGTGTCGCACAATATGTAAGCAGAAATATAATTACAAAAAATCACTCGCATGTGCAGTTGTTTGACTAGAACATCATCTTTGTGTATTTAATAGTAAGGTTTGATATTTAAAAAAATAATTTACTCCTTAATTTATGTTCCACCTCGCATATCGTAGATTTCTCACTATTTCTTATACACAATACCACCAGTCCAATGAAGAAGCAACTTAAACATAAACAGTGGCTGTATAAGTTTAGAATGCTCACATAGGTGTCAATAAAATATTACTTTCAGTTAAAATTTTAAAGAAAACCATCATTACTACATCATATGGACTCCACAGTGTGAAGGTATCTAGACAGATTATTATAAGGAATAGCTTTTCATCCACAAATTAAGCCTGAATCTAGAACTTTAAAAAAAGCAAATTTTAATCTAACTCGAGATTCATAAATGCTACCCAGTAAACCACTGTGAAGTTAGAGTTAAAAGATCATTTCTAATAACTCCAATTATTATATTTGTCTGATTATCTAATCCTCAATAACTCTTCAATAGTTTGGTACAGATTAATCAATATTTAACAGGTCAGTCCACATGTAATGAAAGATTTTATTCAACTAAATATAATACACCTACTGAACCTTTCTTTAACTGTTAAAAATAAACTGAACACAGTATTGAGAGAATAAATACACAGATAATGACAAAAGTCATTAAAATTAATGTTAACACGATACACACCAAACATTCACGAAGAAAGAAATGCTAATTTTGCAGAGGATAATAATTAAAAATTGAGCTTCATAATACATATATAATCATGAATTAACTGCTAAATGAATCATACTTGGCAGCAGAAAAATCACAAACTCCTTAACTATGTGTATGAGAATGTTTAAGTTTTGTCACACTATTGCAAAATATTCCTTATTTCTAAAATAAAAATCAATAAAAGATAAAAATTACTTCTTCATATCCATATACGGCAAGAATATGTAGATAATGATAGATCATTTGAAAAGGTAAATGCCTGTTTTTTCTGTTGAATTTTGAATATTTTTTTTTTAAATACTTTCATGTTAAAATTTGAGCAACAAAGACTACTTTTTAAAAAGGAAGAAAAACTTAATAGTGTTTATATTTAATAATAACAAAATATGAAGTATAAATTGTTTGCTTTATAATATAGATCAAACAAATTCAATTTGACAACACTTTCATTAATTTCAACATATAAAAAACACACTTCAAGACAGTAAATCTCATTTTTGCTTATCAATGGGGATTCACTTTTGTTTTCAAATAACAAGTGTGACAAGTGGCATCCTACATCCATCGATAATTATCAGACAACTACCCCAATAGGAAGAAGTTTAGTCATCAATTAATATTGTGATGTGAGGGCGAATATAATACAATTATTTATCCCTCTGTAATGCATTTTTTGGCATTGAAGATTGGCAGATTGTTTTTTACTGTGATCATTTGTCAGTCAACTGCTCTTATTTTATTAGAAAGATAAATGTGAAATAAAATAATATTTTCTGGAACAAATTATTTTTTCATGCTAAATGATCACATTATGAGCGTTACAATTAATATTAGTTACTTAATCATAAATAGAATTATATTAGGCTACTTTATAAAAAATACTGTATATTTTTATAATTATACAATTTTGAAGTGAAATTAAAAATGATAAACTGACATAATTCATATGACATCAATATGTATTATAATTGATGTTCATTTACTTTCAACATCATCATGCCGTTTACGGATAAGTAGATAATAAAAGAACGTAATTGATATAATATAATAATTAACTACTTTGATCAATATGAATGAATATCTTTGAAAACGATAAATGAATCAGTAGATGGTAGAACGGTTAGAACATTTAACTTCAAGATGTCTATATAATAAATACTAAGTTTTTGATATGCAAGAAAGTTTTCATAATTCGTTTCCAAATTAGTATAGAAGATAATATTTTTCTAACTATTGATAGACAATTTATTAATTACTATATTCAATACTGACACTATGAAACATCTATGTATGCACTATCTATTGACAGTTATAATATTACTAAAAATAGGCCTACCCATGTAGTCTTAAATATAATTATATTTTTATATTTTCCTGGAGACATATGTTATTTACTCAGTAAACATTTTTATTTTAAAAACAACGTGTACATGCATTTGAAAACAACCTATCCTTTGATATATTTCTCCAAAAATATTATTACGTCAACATGTCAGGTTGTATACAGATGAACCACAATGTTTATACTTAGCAAACGAATTTTTAGGAATACCCATTAGAATAATTATTATAATTTGTAAAATTATATATTCTGAAAAATTACTTAAAATATAATATATATTGTAATGTTCATAAGCAAATTTCAATAGTAGGA
>JAGVSQ010009664.1:0-13453 GCA_022683975.1 Rhyacophila evoluta
ATATCTTCGTACTGTGTAGATCCATATGCTCCACGTTGGGAGCGAACATGGTATATAATTTATAAAATATTTTCAACGACTATTTTAAGATTTATTTATAAAAACAAGTGGCTATTTTTATAGCAATTGAGATATAGATACATTCAATATAACACAGATAGGTGCCAAAGACAAGCTTTAACCGTTGATAATTAGTTAAATAATTCGATATTCAATGTTTACTTTTTTGCAGAAAATTTGACAATGCCGCATATTTTGGTTTCTACAAGCTCAGACAACCGGCTGTTATTTTACGAGATTTGGACCTCATCAAAGATGTTCTGATAAAAGACTTCAATAGTTTTGCCGACAATGATTTTCACGTAAGAAATATTTAATCAACTCTATTATTGATATCTTCTATCTAAGTGAGAGTGCGTATCGATTGATGTTGTTATATTAATTTCTAAATTAGGATTCGCCTAACTCACTCGACGGAGTCTCTTTATTTTGTTTTATTTTTCAAATTCTCTCTTTGACTTAACTTTTATATTCCGTGTAAGTCAGCAGTGAGAACTTATGGTATATTTCAACATTTTCCACATATCTTGTACAAGTTTTTCCACGTGTCCTGCATAGAGAGTCAGCATGACCTGCAATATCAATAAAATAATATGGCTTGTTTTTTTATCAAATTTAATGTAATAACTTTCTCAAGTTTATGTGTAATGCCGTATCTTTGATACTGTGTGACCTCTTGGAACACTATAAGAACTTAATCAGAATCTTATCGGAACATTTTTAATAATTGAGATTTAGTTTCAACAATTTTATTACTATTATGTCACTCATTGTTAAGCCAAAATAAGTCTTCTAAACAAAAAGTTTTAATACTATTTATTTTTTATTATTATTTTAGACTGTTTCTATAAACAGTCTAAAATAATTATTTTAACAGCTTAATGGCCGTGGACTCATATATGAGATTTGCTAGAACATTGATTGGTAGCTGTGGACTCATATGTGAGTCCTAGGCAGTGCCACGCACAAAAGTTTTAAGCTATGAAAAAATCGTGCACACAATTGTTTTGAAAATTTGATCGTATTAGGTCCGAAAGTAGAAAATACGTAAAAAAATGGATGAATGTACAAAAGTAGAAATTTCAAGATTTTTGGAATTAAAACATAATACGAGATCCGGATTTCGTTTCGCGATCCCTATATTTGTTTTTTTTTTAATTTTTAAGAAACCCACACGTACAAAAAAAAAATGCGCACACAAGTCACTTAGATTATTAGTCAATTAGAAGGAACACTGGTCCTAGCTTACATTTTTGTCTTCTATGAGAAATAACTGGATAAAGACTTAGTTTGAGTGTGAATATTAATGGGAGATGGTAGTATATTATGTATTTAAATTTTCTGCACATTTAATCGTGAATTTCGCTGACCACCAATGAAAAAATCAGCAAAAAATTAGTGTTTTAATGTTTGGGAGATTGGAATTATTATTTCCATTGTTTAGAATAGTTAGACTATTTGAAATTCTTGGCAGTTAGCCACAGGTACTCAAATTGATAACATGATTATTTAACCGTTGTTAGAAGTGTGACTAAGTTTTGAGACAACAATAACTATTACTAAACTAATTATTAGCTTAACTAGAGATTTTAATTTTTACGATTGTCTGCACTATAAATGATTTACAAAAATGCTGAAGTGAATTATCATTATCATTTGTGGTTTTTTTATGATAACTATTTCATAATATATTGATAATTAATTATGAAAATAAACATAAACATTATAATCAACAAGGTTGACAGCAACGTGGACCCAATTTTGGCGGAGAACCCTTTCTTGAGAACCGGGGAAGAATGGAAAAAGGCACGCTACCAGTGGTCGAGCAGTATGACAACGAGTAGAATTAAGATGATGCATGACTCAATGAATGAGGTTGCCAAAAAAATGGTGGACTATCTTAATAAGCATATTAAGAATAACCCCAAACAAGATCTTGAAGCAAGAGAGGTGTGTTTAACTGAAATCTTCTTTTGAATTGTAACAATATACATTGGTCAGTATAGCATCAAAAAAATTTTATGTAAACATTCCAAAAAATATCAAATATCTGTATGATTTTCTTATTATGATTGTATTTTTAAATTATATTTTTGAAAACTCCCAATCCCCTGAGTAACATTTTTTGTTGGTCTCTTCGAAAACGAAAAATTGTCGGTTCACTGTATAACTTCCAAATTAAATTTCCAATATAATGAACCATGGTGGACTAGAAATAAGATATACCTACAATATTTTACATTTCTTTATAATGAAATTTCGGTATAATGAAACAAAATGGTTGGTCTATGAGCTTCATTATAATAGGATTTGACTGTTTACTGCAATTTGGAAAAAAAACTCGTTTCAAGAATATAAATCAGATATTTCCTTAGTATCATCACAGTAGCAAAATAAGAAGAAGCGATGAATGTTTATAATTCTTTATAACAAAAAATACTTTTTACATGACAGGAAGAAGAATATTTTCATATTTAAATTCATATAGAAGGTATTTATCATATTAAGCATCCCTTACTTACAATAATTACTGAATAATAAACTTAATAAAAACTTTGATTTCAGCTAGCCATGCAATATTTAACAGATGTGATTGTCACGTCAGTTTTGGGATTGCAAAATGACTCATTTAAAAATCCAGACAACGTCTTTAAAAAAATTGCTTCATCTCT
Organism: Rhyacophila evoluta; assembly: GCA_022683975.1. NCBI lineage: Eukaryota > Metazoa > Arthropoda > Insecta > Trichoptera > Rhyacophilidae > Rhyacophila > Rhyacophila evoluta. The sequence goes on from JAGVSQ010009664.1 coordinate 2,733, forward strand.
ATTTGTGTCCGATTTTTTTGATGCCATCATCAAAATGTCGTATATGATTTTACCATGTCTTGTAAAAGTTTTAAAACTCAGGTAAACATTTTTATGTTTTGTTGCCAATCATGTTACATTCTCTTCTTACTAAACATACCATCTTTCTAGCTAGATGCAAAAGTGTAATGATGCAAAAGACCGTTACTAGCATTTCTTGTTGATATAAAGAATAATGATATATCATTGTTTAGCAAAGGTTTATATTACTGTAAAAATTTTTTTTCAGATTTGTGAATAAGAAAACTGAGAGAGAATTATTAGAGATTTCGCAAAGTATTGTTTCCAATCGACAAAAAAATGGTTACATGCCTAATGACTTCTTTAAAATACTCATGGAAAAAGAGTCATCAGATAAAGGTAAGTAATTTGCTATTTTTTAAATAAATAATATTACTTTTAAGCACAGTAGCCAATTCATTTATATCTCTAAAGATGTGTTGGTATCATTTTATAATATAATATTTACATGATTTAATATGGTATTATGGATGCTGTTATAGACTTCATATCCACTAAGCTGTCCTACTAAGTAAAAAAGAGAGTACCTGGCATATGATTCACCATGTAGGTTCTATGTTTTTACTTAGAAAGGCAGTATAAATATAAATAACAGGTCTATCATATGAAACGTTAATTTCCTATTCAAAATCTTGATAAAACTGATGTTCACATGGTCAGGAGTTTATGTAAATAATGAAGCACTGTGGATTGTAAAAAACTGCAAGTAAATTATATATGTTTGGTTAAGTTCATAGCAAAAGCAGCGGCGTGGTTGGCGAATCATAAACTGTTGAAACCCAGAACCCAAAGAAAGATGAGACAGATTTTTTAGAAATATGCATATTTTCTCAGCCTAAATTCTATATGAATGATATAGAACAGTTATTTTTATGATCCATTAGCACAAAAGGCGCAAAATAGAGAAAACTGTCATTTTTTTTGAAAAACCATGACTCATAATTTAGTGTTAAAGTGATGATAATAATACAATTTATCTTTTGCTAGGTATTAACTACACAGAAATTTCTGGACGAACATTTGGTTTCCTCTCTGAAGGCATTGAAACATCAAGTGGTCTTATCTCATTCACTCTTTATGAGGTATCTATGTTTTTTTATAATATAATTTATTAAAAAAATATTTGTAACTGAAAATGTGATAGTTATCAAGTTTCTAACGGAACTAAAACTATAAATGATAAAGGACTTCCTATTTGGACTTCAGATTAGTCAGAATACTTCCTATCAAATATGATTTTACTGTAAAATAATTTGCTAGTAAACATAAAATTGTAGCTGCATAATATAAATTACATATTATAGTAAGTTATTTAGTATCCTTTGTTATCTATAATTTATCTTCTTCAGATCTTATATTAACTCCCAAACATTTCCTGTTACACTAGCATTAATGTGCCTATCACCTATCAGACCCATCTTAATCAAGTGTATTCCGGAGTTATGATATCGAGAAGCTATGATGTCAACTATAATTGACAGGCATGTCCTGGAAGTGAATATAAATTACCCAAGATTTAGTTACTTATTCACTCAAATCTGATGAAGATAAGAAATGAAACATACATAATACATGTTCCTGCAAATATTTGCAAGCGTTTTGACATCAAAAAAATCTTTTTCGTTAATCACAAATATGCTAAAAGATTAAATAAAGCCCGATCCCCGATTCTGGCAAATGACTCTCAAGGTAGTTATTGCGTTTTTAATTATCACGGCAGTATTTTAATCTATGTTTATTTTCTTAAAGATTTGGCACGGCTGTGTTCTGTTAATTACACTTAATAATGTGTTATGATATTATCACGCCATTACTTAAGTCATGTTATATTTTTAGTTAGCTTCTAACCCTGATGTTCAAGCCCGATTAAGACAGGAATTAGATGATGCAGCAGCAAGTAATGATGGAAAATTGTCTTATGAACAGATCATTGAATTGCCATACTACAATATGGTTATATCAGGTATTTGATATAATTTTCTGCTTTCAGTGTTGCCCTACCTTAATATTACAGAAATGATAGAAGCTTTTAGAAAACACATGAATTATGTAAATTTGATATCATGAACAATAACTCAATTATAGGGTGCAATTGTAAAAATGTCGTAATTAAAATTTCTTATATTTATGGTATTAGGGCCTGATAAATGATCGTTGTCATGAGTTATGAATATGGCGATGAAAAAAAAAACTTTACTTTTAGAAATCTTGCGATACCACCCGCCAACGTTTGGATTCCACCGAATCTGCACCAAGCAATATACTTTACCTCCAGCTGTCGAAGGTGGAAAACCTTTCGTAATACCGGTGGGCATGCCCGTGATTGTACCAAATTACGCCATTCACATGGATCCTCAATACTTTCCTGATCCGGATAAATTTGACCCAGAAAGGTTTACAGAAACCGCCATTGCAAGTAGACCTAAAATAGCGTATATGCCATTTGGCGAAGGTCCGAGAGCTTGTGTTGGTAAGATATCTAATGCTTTATATATTGTAGAGACCTATTGAGAAAAACAATCCACAATAATATAAAATAACTTCTTTCAATTCCTCATCCTACATCTTCACGTAATGGATATCATGTGACAGCCAGTATTCTTCTTCTGAATGCTTCTATGATTACATGACCTTTGGAACTGTGTCTGCCTTTAATATATTCATATAAAACTAGATTTAAAAAACCAAAGAAAGTAACAGCTGCATACCACTAAGGTATAAAATGTGGAATTACTATCACTTTCTCCTTGGTGTTTCAGAAAGTATCCTGAATATTTGTTTTAATGAACTGGCACATTCATTGAGTAACTTAAAAATACATAATAATGGTAAATTCGTCAACATTGTTATATGAATGTGATATATTAAACGATTTTGTTCAAATAGCATGCTTACTAATTTTTATAAGCAGATTTACTGACTAAATAATAGTAGATATCGCACGTTTTGTGAATCAAAATTCAATTATCGGTGAATTAAAAAAAAACTTACTTTGCAGGCACACGTTTAGCGTTGACTCAGACGAAGATCGGTATTGCAACCATTGTGAGAAATTTTGAATTGAAATTATCTCCGAGGATGAAATCAGGCCCCATTGATATCGATCCGAATGTCCTATTGATGAGGGCTATTGGAGATTTGTGGATTACTATCCATCCAAGACCTGAATGATGGTATTACACTGCTTAAAAAAAAAAAAAACAGCATTTGTGCAATATTTAGAGATTCCTAGGCATAATATCTTACTAAAGATAATTGGATGAAGAAATAAATATTATTTGATAAAACAATAATTACCACTGCTTGGCGGTCACTAAATTTAAAATACATACAATATATTAATGCTATATCGACTTGATAAATAAAATACATAACAACAACCTGAGCCCAGAGTTTTTGTTACAATAGTTTTCCCAATATAAATCATCATTTTTGTGATGGCGTTGCTTATTAACATTTGATGGCATGTTTTATACAATAGTTTTTTTATGGTGGCAAGCTTAGCTTAAAATTTGGCCACCGGACAATCAATATTATTTATTACATCTGAAATTCTGGAAAACCATATGAAAGCGTTTCAGAAAGATGTTTGTACTGTTAATTGCACTGACAGTCGATTTGTTGAAATTGTCACGCATTTTTCATATTCAATTGTCCATTTCAAATGCAAAATGATGTCACTTGCATCTGTGATTACCATTTTATTGTCAATCATCATAGATATGTACACGCCTGAAAACTGAGTTTGTTTGAGGATATCGGCTCTAAAAGCAAAGTATGCATAAGATCTTCACAATGTAAGGTTGTCCACTCCAGATATGGACTGTGTGGATGTTCACGATGTTAACACTAATATTAATAAATTTATCATAAGAATTTGTTGCCAGCAAATCATTCAATTTATTAGGCATCTTAGATTTAAAGAGTCTTATACAGCTATAGGATTTGAGCCAGCAGCCTCCAGTTCCGAATTATGTGTCCTTATTATTCAACTACTGTGGGAACAAATAAATATATTCATATGATTTTTTTCATATATAAAATTTAAAATTTTATAGTTATGTAGTATCATTTTAGTAACTCTTTTCTTTATAAAGAATATTTCCAAAGACAAAACCAAATTATATATTTTATTAATAGTGTTATAAGCTAGTAAACTTACTTCACATTCAGTTGTTATAATTCTTTCAGTAACAAGGTTATTGTAAAAATCTGTTCTTATGAAATATCAAATGTGGTTAAATAAAACAAGAATTCATACAGAGGGAATGCATAATTTATTTTATTTCAAAATGACAGCAAAAATGTGTAAATCAGATTAGCAGGAAGGAGGTCACTGTCTTATTGATGTAAAAAGAAACTGTCTTATTGATCCATATGATACAAAATAAACAAAAAATAACAATGAAGATATTCAGAGAGCTTATTATATTTTGTAATATTATGTACATAATATAAAACATTTTTACTACAACACTCTTTACTCTAAATTATTTATTTCACATAAAATGGAAACTCCATTAGTCTATTTACATAACATTCTATATCATAACTGAGAATGACAATTTTTGATGTTACCAAATCCTCTCAAAGGCTAATTTTGTGTGTTCACATCCAGGTGATGTTAAATGGATAATTGAGTTTAGACCATGAAACCGTAGTATTATTTTGTAACGATAACTTATCACTCCGGTTTAATTTTTCGCTATCTCTCTTGCGTGTTTTATTGAATTTATCATAGTGAAACTACAGTTAGATGCATTTGCAAGAATTTCTCAGTCCAAATACCAAAGTACACTGCAGGAAAATAATGTTCAGATGCCTCATTGTTTATTATATTTACACAGCTATGCATCTATTCCCGATATCTGCAAAGTAGTCCTTATTATAACTTTACCAATACAGCGTTTTAACTATGAAATGATAAATATAATTTCAATATGATTCATTTATATAATTATAATTTTGATGCTTAAAAATTATAGTACTTTTAAATCGAATTTCATTCCAATATCTATATCTCTGATAATACAAAAAAACCAATACCAGATGGCAGAATTTGGAAATAAAACAAAAAGTGAGTTTTTATCATTTTTGAAGCAACTCAAATGTAACATTTGAGAATATCTGAATGTTTTTTTTTATTATTTCAAGACTAACAAAACAAATAATACATGAAAACGATTGGACAACGGACATTAAATCAGCTCACTCACCGTGAAAAAAGTTAAACAAACAGAATCACTAATTTTTTAGGACAAATTTATTTGAACTCAGTGTTAATGTAGTTGTAACCAAATGATAATTATAATATAACGGACCAATCGTAAAAGGAATCACTTGACATATTAATTAATTCTACTTTTATAATGAGCACCGTAAATTACCAATCATGGTTGCAGAAAATAAGTAACATAAAAAAGAGCACAAGTAAAGCGATGATTCTTACACATTTAAACTGGCGCTTATAATATTTTTATTGGCAATTTTTTCAAATCGGCTCGATTGGACGAATAATTTTATCCACATCCCTAGTATAATTTACGTTGTGCTTTTATTATCAGAGAGTTCTATTTGAAAATACAAAATTAAATACACCCAGTTCTGTTGGGGCACGGTTTTACTCAAATTTCAAGATATACACTCATCCCTCGATTTATGCGGTTTCACTTTTACGCGGCTAGAAAAAAATACATTTTGTTCAAAAAATCATACATATTTTGTGGCACGTGTCACGCAAACGCGTATGTTGCATGAAGTCTCAATTTACGCGGTTTCTCTTAGAACGTATCTACCGCGTAAACCGAGGGATGGGTGTATTCCTTTTTGCACTACACTTCTAACACGCTGTTAACTGATTTTGCCCGTTACATTCTCAAATTATATTTGTAGAAAATTCATGAATTATCATAATCTGTAGTAAGATGGTCGAGTTTGTTCTTTTTTTTTGGAAAATTGAGTTATGTTTACCGCCAGACTCGTCCAAATGAGATCTACAAGATATATATGGTATGTCTAGGTCTTATAGACTGGGACAAATAATAACAAAAACACAACAGTAAGCGACCTTTGGCTATTACAGTACAAATTTTAGACTGTATTATAGCTTGATAAGACAACACAAACATAGGAACTATTTTTCAAAAATCAGTGTTTTTTGGACAAAACTAAGAGTTAAGTCATCATCACACACATAGAACACAAATAGAAATTTTTTGATAATATGGGTAAAAGAAAACTCACAAGTCGGTGAAAATGCTGCCAAGCAAGCAGCACTTAAAGCCCATAGACAGAATAAACTATTTGAGAAGTGGAACCAGGCACTTCTTCTAAATTCTATTCTTCATCTAAAACAAAGGATGGATATCCTGAAAAAGTCTGTGAATCAACCCTTAAAATTAAGGGTGATATGAAAATGAGACTCCTACGGCAAAAAGCAACATTAGCGAGCTTAAAATAGAGATAATCTTTCAAAGCGTCACTCATAGAAGCGACAGACGTATGAAATAAGACATAACCAGCCAATATTATTCACCAGATATGGCGACACCCACTTAAAGGGCTACTTAACAAAGCAATCTAAACGATATATTCTGCAAATCGTTGAGTGTTCAGTCTTTCCCGACCTTACTATTTGATGGCAGATCTAAGAATTCTGTTCATCCCTATGGAGGACGATAAGACTTCAGGCAGGACGCGAACTGTTTCGAAGGCTGCAGTATGTCCGGATAAATTGAGAATCAACATTACAGGAATATCAGAAATGGAGGTGTTTTTGTCCACCTCGTAACGAGTGAACTAGAAATTATTTTTAATATGCCCAACAAGCCAACCTTAAGAATGCAATCAAGCTGGGCACATAAACAGATAGATCTCATTGAAGAAGATTATAAATGATAGAAATATTACCATCATCGAATACACGATGAAGATGAGAAAAAGCTTATTTTACGGGACAGGAATCTCACCCACTCCAAGCCTACATCGACATAACGAAGTATAACAGATTGCTTCTCTGTGGGCATATGACCAAATACTGTAAGGTAAAAGAGGTCACATTGTATTAGGTCATGCCCGCACAGACCGTCCTAAAAAAGATTCACCTGCGATGTGTAGCTTGTAGCAGAAGTCTGGAAGAAATTTTCAATTATGGATTGAATCAAGCAGTATCTGAATTCAGATACCGCTAATCCATCATCCTTCAATTTTAAATAGATGTTGAAAATCTGTCTAGCCAGATCCCAATCGCGGGTAAAAATTGAGCCTTTATTGTCTGTCTACCTCCAAATAGACAGGGGCCAAAAATGTGTAGTAATAATGTCATACATTTAGCAGTAGTAGATGTTATTTATAAGAAAAATAAAAATTACAGTGTTGATCATACTGATAACTCTGAATCCGATATTGACCCAAAGATGTGCGGAACACATGTTCCAAGTGGAACATATTAAGCCTGCATTACAAATGTTGCGAAGAATTGAAACGATCTCTAGACCCGAATCCAATATTGACATTGTCAGACGATGCTTTGACCCAAAGATGTGCGGAACACATGTTCCAAGTGGAACGTATTAAGCCTGCATTACAAATGTTGCGAAGAATTGTAATGATCTCTAGAACTTCACTGATAAGAAACCAAGCGCACGGCAAAGAATTAAATTTTTAATAGTTTATTCGATAAAGACATTGAATTAAAAAAGATTTTCAACGTCAAGATCAATATGAAAACAAGAGACGCAAAAATTTCAGATAATCCGATAGATACTGCCGTTCTCTAGATAGGCCATTCTGGCTCCTTGTTAAATAAGGTTCAATCGAAACAGGTCTCAGAGGACATATATGCACTAAACAAAAGATATTTCGGCAATAGATCAGTCTCTCATGATACCGGAAATATGGTATTTTCTAGGAGTACCAATAAATGTTAAAACTGATGAAATATCCAAAAAAATACATACAAGTATGCAATTCTAATGGCAGGATAAAAATAAGATAGTAAGTAAAATAATATAACGAAAACAGAAAACTATCGAACTATTGTTTCGTGACAGTTTAAGAATCTATGCGAAAGAAGTGCACAGATTATGCCTGTCCAGATACTGATTATCCCATGACCAATGATTGACAGAACATCGAGTGCCAACAGTTTTTGATACCTGGACGTACACGTAATGGTTGATGGTAATTAGATAAATGCTTGTTGACAGTCATTGCGAGAGGATGTTTTATAAAGTGCTCTGTCATGAACACAGTTTAATATTATTGAATAATAATACATTCAATTATATTATTTAAGTGATAATTAAGTGTTTTCACTTTATTAATTTGTGATTAAAAGTGTTTAGGAACAATTATGCTTGGTGTAGTCGGCTGCAATGAGACACTCGACAAAATCGAACTAGTTGCACTTCATTTACAGACGATACAGGTAAAAGCGAGGGCGAGTAAAAAAAAAACACATTTGAAAGTCTACAAACCGCCCTTTTCTTAGTATCTATAGCTCAAGGAGAGGTGACGGCAAAACTCCTATGAGCAGAAAGCACCGCCAATGTGCAAAAGAGGTTGAGTCTCTGAAGGCTGTGTCAGATAAAGAGGTAATATTTCGACAAACATTACTACATCCAACATCATTGGCTACCACTTTGGACAAGCGACCTAACCGGCCCATTCCACAAATTACTGGGGCCTCTCAATCATTTCCAAGCCTAACACTAACATCCAGGAGTTATTTTTTCCCGACAGAAGAAACAAAAAATCCAAAAACAAATATGGAGGTCGGCCGTATGTCCAGAAAAATTTGGCATCCACATTACGGGAATCAGAAATTTAGATAGAGGCGTTACTGTGCATTAGAAAACAAAAAACTAAATCCAGAAAATGCTGAGTTTGCTGCAAAAAAGGTATTAGGAAAGAATCTACATATTGGTGTCTGGATTGTAAGGTAGCACTATGTATCAATAATTGTTTTAGAATATATCACACGGAAATTGAGTTTTGAACTTTTATTTTTTAAACTCAATTTTTCTATTGTATTTGTGTGCTTTTGTCTGTTCTGTAGTTGTTAACTTTTTTATATTTTTTGTAAAATTTATAATTATTTAATTCGATATTTCCATTTTTTTGTTGGTATTCTTTTCTATTTGTTTGTAATTTTGTATTTTCCTTTGTGCTTTATTTATAAATAAACGAAAAATATAAATTTCATAGTCTTTTCACTTATTTTAAGCATAAAAAAAAATAATAATACAAAATTACGTCCTCCGGGCGTGATATACTGACACGTCCTAGTGAAAAATTTCGCGCCCGTTATATGCTGCATAATTAAAAATAGAATTCCCCGGTCAACAGGTTAAGAGCTAGAAAATTACGCGACCACTCCAAATGAGAGTATAGGTCGACTTTACGAACAGCAAGCACCTCCACCTGACCCAGTGGTAGATCATAAAAATGTGATAAAATGATCCCGAAATCCTCGGAATCAGTAAGAGCAAATAAACACTAGGTTACCTGTGTCGGCCATTCATTGAAGATTGCCAACATGGAAACCGGACACAGAAACGTACTGAAAAAATAAAATGACTCTTACGTAAAAATATAAAAAAGATTGTTTTAAGATGTCAAAAAAGATCCAACAAAAGACAACCGAACAAAATAAAGAAAAGTAAGAAAGGAAGGTCTTCAAAAAATAAATCGTAACGAAAGGACATAAAAATGGTTTGATACACACATACTCTTCTACCATAACATATAATTTAATAATACCGTGTAAAAACAGAACTTGGTGTAATGTCGGAATTTTTATAAGAGGATACAAGTAGCAGACCGTCATGAACAAATTGCAGTCCCTTAGTGCAGATTATAACTGAGATTGACTGTAATAAAATTCTATATAAATAACTTGATCAAAATAACTTATCTTCAATGGTCAGCAAACACATTTGAAGTATATTTATTTGGTCAGTTATTCCATTTAATATGTAATATATTTTTTAGATTAAAAACACAAGCAACAGAGAAGCAAATATATTTCAATATTATCAGTCACTTTCTTTTTGAAACGGTGCTTGCTTCATAAAGACAGTAACATTGCCAACTGGAGATAAGAAAGTCCTTTATATGAAAAGATTATTTCACATTGAATGCCTGCATTGAGAGTTAGTTATATTTAATGAAATTTAAAAATTACGCTTTACCCGGAATAGGTTTGAGTTGATTTTTTTTCTATTAATTTAATGAAGTATAAAAGTACACCGTGCAACATATATGATTTAATTTTGTTTTCACTGGCCTAAAAATAAAAAATAAAATAAACTATCTTATAGTCTCTGTCAGGCAATAGATAAAAGGTGTGCAATTCGAGAATTTTTAAGTAAAACAAAAAGTGATAACGTCAATGTTAATTCGATCTTACACTAATTAAAATATTATCGGTAATAATAATATATATATTTATATACATAACATAGTTGACTCTTGATTTACCTGAGTAAATTGTTAAAGTATTTCCAGAATAATCAATTTACCAGCTAATGCGAAACACCAATGACGATAAGTAGTAAGTAACATTTCGTCGTCAACGCGAAAATATCTCCTATGTGGTCGATTGCACGAAAATGAGTTAAATATGACATTGTATAGAGATTCAACTGTTCTACCGATTG
>JAGVSQ010009665.1:0-13453 GCA_022683975.1 Rhyacophila evoluta
CAATTACTCAACCTAATAGGCAACCAGTCCTGCATTTTTGGATTTTTAAAAAATACTCGAGTGAGTGAAAACCTACGTTTTAGTTAACTTCTATTCACTCCCAAGACATTCCCGAATACATAAGGTGGCTTTTCAATATCAGAACTTTGGGGTACCCTTGATATAGACCCGCACTAATGACGGGTGTAGCTTGATTGTGGGCACTCTAAAAAGGTGTCTAATTTTCTGGAGAGGTACTTGCTACATTATATTATAGACTTTTATATAGATAAACAGTTATATAGATCATTTTTAAAACGGCTAATTTCGAGAATTATAATAACACCCTGATTGATTTTTGTCACAGAGATATTTAAAGCTTTAAGTTATTTTTATTGTTTTTCGGAATTTTATGTATTGATTTTGGAAAATACAAATTATCGCCGTAGAAAACATTAGTTTTGAACTCTTGGTTATTTTGCTTTGACGTGAGATGTTTGTTTTATAGCCAGGTTCACAGCGTACTAAACACAATCGTTAAAATATAAATAAAATTTTCCTTTCAACAAGACTATTAGAGCGGCAATACAAATTTTAGTGTCCCTCTTTATGTATTTGGCCTAACTCATATAATTGGTGATTTTTTTTGTCATCAAATCATTGTTTATAATTTAAAAAATATATTTTTCTTAGGATAGTTCTTTTCATAGATAGACTACCGTATTTATTTTTATGTTTCATAACATAAGTAACATAAATATTGTTGTAATAAATAATCGAATCTGAAATTATAATGTATCTAATTAATTTTCATATATTACAATACTCATCTTTGGATCTTTTTATTTAACGGATTAGGCAAGTTGATGAATTTGGCATAGTATATTTGAAAGAATCATATGAATGTTAATGTTACGTTCTCTAATCTACGTTAGATTTTGTTTGATTTAATAATGATGTTTTCTTAGTTTTACAAGTTTACATAAAGTTGAGACATTAAAAACACGTTAAATTGAATTTGATGATTTATTTTCGAGACTATGGCTGGTTCTTCCGGACATGACGCAATTGATCAAGATGCAAGAACATTTAAAATTCAGGACACGCTCCGGCGTCACGTAAACCACGCGTCGTTTCGGTCGTATTTTTTTAAAGCTTTTATTTGTGTATGTATGAGAATTTAAATCCACATTGAATTATTTATTCATTGAACTCTACGTGTCACGTGGCCGTACGCTGCATTGTATGGTTGCGTAACATATATGCGGTCCGTTAGGACAGCAGTACAGGTATTTAATCATTAGCGTATAAAAGAGATTTTTTTATCACTATGTCACTAGAAATCGACGTGGTGGAGAAATTATAATTATTACATATATTCTGACACAAAAATTTACCCTATAGCACAGTGATGTCGAACATATGACACGCGGGTCAGATACCCACGAAGGCTTTGTGAGTGACCCACGCGTTTATTGTAATTATTATGAGAACCAAAATGATTCAATTATCAAATTTATCTGATCCTGTCTTTGTTGGCACAAGGGCAAATTTTATTGGTTTTTAAAAAAATGTAGCGTCCTACGGTGAGCGTGATGATTTTTTCACATAAATTGCTTGACCAATAAGTTTTTTCTCATTCTATTTCTATTAACTTCAGCACACTTGACACAGCAGTCTTAAGTAATTTATATTTACTCCTGGCACATTCCCGTTATATAAAGAAGACCGCTTTCGATATTAGAGCTCCGGGATAAGCCTTATTAAGACCAGGTGTAAAGACGGGGCGGGTGGATGGTGGACACTTTTTAATGTCGTAACAAAGTATTTGACGTTTTCAAAAAATTGACACCCTTTTTACCCCCTCCCTCTTTTTAATTGAGCACACTGACTTTTGACCCACTGGCTAGTATTTAAAAAAGAAATAAAAAATAATTGATCCACTTTTCAAAAAGACTTGCCATCACTGCTCTAGCGAAATAGTAATCAGGTCTTAATCATAGATTTTTATTTATGATGCTTAGAAATTTATTTTTAACGCGAAAATATAATTATAAATATGTCAACTTTCGTCGATATTTGAGATTCGGTGTTCGTCTATTCTATAAATGAGATGTTATATATTTTTGATACATTTTATTTTTAAAATGCATTTTTTTATTTATTTGATTAATGAGTTACTTTAGTTAAAAACTCCTAAATTGATTGATGACACAAATGGCATCATAATTTATTTTAATATTGAGGAATGCAAACGGTGAATTAACGTAAGAAATGCTGATTTCTGAAGGGAAAAAACATGAAATTATTGTCTTCCCACCGGCGGTCTATGAATGATAATCCATTGCAATGTAAACTTTATAAAATCACAAGATTTCAACTTAATATTCCTAAGGAACATAAAAGCTTAAATACAAATTGGAATCAATAACCGTGAGTCATTTTCGTGAGTTCTTTGACCACCGCCTCTTTCGGGTGCATATCGGAGCGTAATGAGTATGAAGTCTTCTACAAGAAGTTCAAAGGGTATCTCACGAAGAAATTTCCGAGACATTTTAGTTTGTATAAAAATGAGACTTTTGTCTGTCATATGCCAATATGTGGAGCTGGTGGGAAGAGATTTTCTCCTTATGATGTCATAAAATATCTGAAAGCTAAGAAATTGTCTCTTGCAGATACCAAGTCGACAATGGGTGCTCATTATTGTAGTAGTATTAGAGATACTGATTGATAATGGTAATAGTTTGGTAGAACAAACACTTTATTTAAAAAAAAAATGCTTAAAAAATTTTGTTTGCTTATGTTTAATTGCCGTTATCTGACAATATTTCTTAACCATTTTGAGTAATTAGATAAAAGACGGGATGTCAGAGATTATCACACATTGCATGATATTTTCATTGGTAAGTTGTCGGTATTTCGTTTACTGTTTCCAGTTTTGATGCTATTCGTAAGTTTTAAACTATGAGGTAGAGAAACTGTAATTAATTGTATGTCGTTTATATTTCTATGGATCCTTGCCTTACGCTGAGAAAAAGTCTTTTCGTATAATAAGTAATTCAAACGAGTATTTACAGCTGACTCCAATATCATAAACTTCCCTCTTTCAAAGAAATCATCGTCTTATTACAGTAAGTCTATTAATATATTTGACAGGATTTGTATTGCAAATCACTGTATGGGTCCGTTCTTCGTACGTGACCAAAGAATAATTGCATCTCAAATCGAGCGTCGATAGTAGGTCATACGGAGATAAGTTAAATATTTATAAGTCAGTCTGCCACTGCGTATATTTCACAGAATCACCGCCCAATATTATTACGTATTGTTTTGTTAATGCATGCACTCGAATTATAAATCTCGAATATTACGAATGGTCAAGAATGATTCGTATTTTGGTTCCTAAGTGATTAAATATCACCAGTGCATACGTTTACTAAAGTACTTTGTGATCTGTTGTCGATAGATATGGATTGTGTGATTTGAAATGTAGAAGGATTAATTACGGGCGTTGTGTTGATAATATGTAAGCGATCTTAACCAAGTTAAATGAAAATAAATGAAATTTAATATAAATCAATCATTTACGCAAGTAATCGATATTTGTGTATAGTTTGTACGTATATAATATTCGATTTTAGAGTAATTATATTTTATAGCAAAAATCATCGTATTTATTGTGTAATTCACCACAGCCCGCGAGGGTCCTTGTTTTTAACGGACGCCTGCATTCCTTTTGTACTGCAATTAAAATTGTAAACAGTTCGTAGTTTTTATATTAAAAAAATATTAAGTTATTTATTAAAGATTAGGTTAGGTTTGTTCAAAGTTTCCCGGATAAAGTGAAAATTTCTAGTGTCTAAGTATAATATGAAAACATTCAGGCGTTAGAGCCATTTCGACGAAATTTGTAAACAAGTACAAGTTTTGATACACGATACATTTATATAAGTGTGTATACGAGAGCATCATTCTCTTAGAGCAGTGGCTACCAATCTTTTTGATACTATGCTTCGCCACCTTTTTTTCTTTTCACTTGCTTTTTCATTTTTTTCAAACATTGGCGCCTCTTCGGCGTTGTGTTAGAGACATAATTCGCTGTCAGTGTAATACAATATGATGCCAGCCGCGCTGAAGGCGTTAAGCAAGTATGACTGGCAGACGAAGATGCAGGGCTTAATTTATGTCTTGCATCTTATTAGGCATCATTGGCACTTAGACTGTATTATGCAGGTTCGCAATTTCGTTTAATTAGTATTCATGAAGCGACGCCAAAGTGACATTTTGCATGCGAAATGAGTTCTTTTTCTTCGATAGGAAGTCGCGATGCGATTCGCTGGCACTTTATGGACGTCGCCTGTGACCGGTTGAACCCTTTTAAGGGCATCGTATAAGATATGGGGATCGTAAGTGTCAATTAGTTTGGTGATTTCATTATGTTGATGTGAATGATTGAATATTATATATATAGTATATACTCATATGAACTGCCTTAACTGATATCATTATGATAAATTTAAACCTGAACTACAGCAACATTAACATGTAAATAAACAGTGAAAGCATATTAATCGTTACTATTATAAGTATCACTTTGGCTTAACATAATCTCCTAGTTGTAAATGTCGTGAATTAAATGATGGTAATCACATCATCTGGGATTGTCATTTCATAAATATCCTTTGAAAATAGAAGAGTTTCTCAAGTGGTTTCGACCGTTTGTCGAACTGATCGTTGCGAAATGGTATATGTAATGTGCACACAATCCACCCGTCCCATCCTTACACCTGGTCTTTATCAGGCGTATCCCGGAGATCTGATATCGAGAAGCGGTCTACTTTATTCGACGGGAATGTCCCGGGAGTAAATACACATTACCCAAGACTTGCCACGCATTTAAGTGTGCTGAAGTTAAAAGAAATAGAATGATAAAAAGGGCCAAATGAAAAAAAAAATGAAGACTTATTTGGTCAAGCAATTTATATGAAGAGACATCACGCTCGCCGTATGACGCCACAAAAGCAATGGAATTCGCCCTTGTGGCAACCAAGTCGGATGGCCCGAAATGTGTAAGTGGTCTCTACGAAGAATATTTTCTAGTTTTCAATAATGCCCAACATTCATAAGACTTGGTATCGATTAAAAATTATTTACACTCTAGTGCGCGCCAACTGAGGTTTGGAACAGTTACGACTTATGACACGAGCACTTCATGTTCGTTAAGCCACGGTAAACGCTCGTGCGAACGGCTTGGAGACTTAGTGGGTGGTGGAGGGGAAGAAGATCATATAATAATTACGTGAGGATATTGATAAATTTTCGATTTACCAAGTGTTGATTGAATAGCACTTGCATCTATTGCTTATGTTATGAATAAAAATCACAATAAATTAAATGTTACGATAACCTTTAAGAATTGATAATTTCATATCTCAGTGTCATATAATCTTCTTACGTTAGTAATTTTCTCAAACTTTTAAATGTCGAGGTTGTACCGAGTATTATAATTATATTACATTAAATTATCACATCGAGTGCTCTTTATGCTAACGCACTCCTTAATCGTTGTCGTGTTATGTCCCCTAAATATGAAATCAAGTTTCTAAAAAAATATTTTTTCATTGATGTAATAAGAAAAATGATTAATATGAGTATCGGGTATCAGTGTAGACTAGTTAATATTGATGAAATTTCGTAAATATATGATGCTAGATTATATTTGGTAGACTGTAAAGGTTTTATCTATTTCATTTTATTTTCTCAATTTGCTCCATCGGACCGAATGTCACACGTTCAAACCTCCGCAGTTCCACATATATTTTAATTAAGCATACGGAATTGGATACCAATCGGATTGTGCGATTGGCTGGCAGTAATCACTCCAAAAAACAATTTATCAAATAAATCTGACATTTTGGAAAACCATATGCTCTACGTGCGACGCGCGTATAGTTGAAACATTTCTCAGTTAGAAAATGAATCATGCGTACTCCAGTGCACAAAACTATGGTCATGGGAAACTGACACTTTTGGTACTTTTAAGAGCGCCTCACGTTAGTTACACCACGTTATACGTCAACAAAATAGGTTGTGCAGGAGTGGTGGATGGTGTAAGGGATTGAGTAATAACTAACGTCAACAATCATGAAGTTCGTACGAAATTTTCGTCAGATTCCTGATAAATTAATCGTCATCCTTACGGGTACCTAAAAACAGCTTCGAGTTTATTAATTGTAGTTGCATCTATAATGGTAAAGTAACATGTGAGTACAATCTGGAAATTCATTTAAAATTCAGTACAAAATAACTACGCTGAATCTATTATTTACAATTCCTCAGTGATAAACGAATCGACGACCGAGGCCTTTATAATTGTATTGAAGTTCTTTTGTCAATTCAGAAATTCCGTGCTCTTGCATATTTTATTTAATTAAATAATATGTTAAAGATCGCTACGAGATAGATGCTTAGAACTCTCGATCAGTAGTGTCAGGTAGTTATTATATTCTATGACACGTTTTATGTCATTCAGTAACAAAATAATGCACTTGTTCCGAGTGAAGGTGTTTTTCACCGTTAATACGAGTAATTCTAATCACCAAGTCGTCCGATCAATGTGCATCCATATTCGTATTGTGGGCAGGGCCGTTACAGGCTTACGGTATTATACCTACCGCATCCCACAATCTATGGGATATGACCTAATGACAGTGTCAACGGGACCAGTGTTGCCAATTTAGAATTTTAATTAACAGATTTGGCATTAAATAAACGCGTGTAACACAATTATTATACTATAATATCATTACATAGATCAAAAGTATTTTTTCCGCTAAAATCGCGAGAACATCACATATCGTATTTGGTTGGAGGATAAAATTTTATCTTTTTTTGTGCCTCATAGTTTTCGAATCGAATTACCATAATTTAAGTAAAATATTATCGAAGAAAACCGAATTTTGAAGTGTAAATTATGGTGAGCGGCATGCTTTATATTGCAGTCAATTTTCGGCAGTATTTTATATCGCGATATATTTTTAAATGGTGTAGCTTATATCTTTATTAAATATTTTATGGTTGAAAGTAAACATTGGCTATATTTATTAGGTACTTTTATCTCTAAATAAATAATTGATTATCTTCAAAATGCCGAATTCTGTCACAGTTTTATTCGTGTGAATGTTCCGTTGAAAATAAATAAATAAAAAAACAATGTGATTTTATAGAAAATTGTTCCGAACATATTCTCAGGAAATAAGTGTGAGGAATATAGTGAGTATAAATGGTTTTGTGTAGGTGATAGCTATTACATTTTAATATATCAATCGATACAAGAATATATAGAAATATACTTATTAAAAAGAAAACGTCAGAAATTTCATTTATTTGTAAAAATGTATTATATCAATTCAATGAAAAGATGAACGTAGGGAAAAAGTGTGTATGGTTGCAGTTTGCCAATAGTCTAGAAATATTATCATACATTCCACAATTTAAATTTATTAATGAATCGAACATTTTGATTTCTCTTTACTAATAGTTAGTTTTAAAAACCTTGTAACTAATTTATTAATATTCTACTTATAATATACTAAAATATCGAAAAATGATATAATATATAAATCATGTTCAGTTTAGTATCCGGTCTGTTTGTAATAAACTGAAGAATAAATGATTTTCTTTTCAACGTTTCCATAGCCATCATTCTCAAGCTCCTCGCCAATTCAAAGTTATGTGCTACATTACCGACTAGTAAAAGCGATTCGATAAGCTATTGTGGCTTTCCTTATAAATAACTCTGGCTGTTTGATTTATTGCTGCACTGTTTTTGCGAATGCTTTTTGGTTTTCGATTTCGTTTTCAAAACAAACAGCAGATCGTGAAGACGGTTTTTAATTCATTCTAATGGTGATATAAAAAATCTTAATATAATATTATAGTACGTTTATTAAAAATATCAGAAATTAATATTTTTTTCTTCTTGTTTGTCTTTGTAGTGGACATTGAACCGAAACTATCTTATGTAATCCAAATATGCAAACGGCGTGCAAGATTTTTACTTCTTATTAATATTTATTTCATAGAGAAAACTTGTTTTAGATGTTATGAAAAGTCTTCAAATTAGAATGGATTGTCCTCTTTTTCCATTCTTTCATATTATAACAGGGTTCTAAGTAGATTCTACCTCGTTCTTGTTATTAGCTTTTAATATCAAATTTAAAGTGCTTATTAGCCAATTTGGGTACTACTAATGATAAGTAATTGAGTAATGAATTATTCCTCATAGTCGTGGTCTTCCAGCGTGTCGTTAACCTTCATTCTGCTTTAACAGTGATCGCACAACTCGGTAAGATATCGTTAAATAATCTCATGTTAAGGTTATAAAAGATTTGATGCAGTTTATGATTCTAGCAGTGTCTTAAGTTGCCATCCTAAATATTTATCTATAGTTCTTGTAGTTCACTACCTCCATCACCTGAGAAATATTGGCACTTCAGACGTTCTCCTCCCTAAAACGAGTGCAATTTATAATATTGATTTTTACGAAGTAAAGGATTTGAAAGCACCTGTAGAAACCTTAATGTTCGATTTCTTTTTATACTATGTTCGCTCCCAAAGTGGAACACATGAATCTACACAGTGTGAAGATATCCACTCCGAAAGTGGAGTATATGGATCTCCGAAATGTGAAGATATCTTGACAGATTAATTTTTACGAGAATTATTTGTCAAATAATTGTTCAACCCAGTCCTGCATTTTTAATTTTTTTAAATCCGACAGATGGGGAATCAAACCCGCATTTACTGGATCGCTAGGTGCGCACCCTGCCAACTACGCTAACTGGGGAGACAGATAGGAGTAGATAATTACACTGAAATATAGATTTTATAGATATGTATTGTCGCTCAGTATATTCATTAAATGATTAAAAATACCACGCGTCGCATGAAATAATGGTTAACAACAACATTAAAATTGAAGATTCATGTAAAATTATTATTAATTTTCTTTTTGTGATACTTCGTAAATATCACGCTGCAAGCTTGCGTAAACATCAATGGCTCCGGGCAGTACATTTCCTAAATTGTACTGCTTTAAAATATTTATGATTGTCACGAATGTGAAATCTTGTAAGAGTGTCGGTTTACCTTTATTTTCATAAGTGATATGAATTGAAGATCAACTACTTTAAACAATGCGATATGTTTTATAAAATCGAAGTCTCCCATCTAACCTCACCGTTAACGAACTAAACTGTATTACATATGATCCCTTATGGCCCCCATATATATACAATCCGTCTGCAGTCCGAGTACTGTCAATCTAAGACTTATGATTATAATTATGATGGTCACATACGAGGATGACATGTAACATAAGAATATCGATCAGACCGATAGTACACAACTGTCAAGGCGGCTTGAGTAATGTGTGGCCTGCCTGAATTCTAATCATCGTCATGCATTGACAGTCTCAGGTATGTAAGTGCATGTGTAGCATTAGTGTGATGCCTAACATACACCTTTCCATACTACGTTACATTACTCGAATTACAAAAATGATCGACCAAACACGAGTGTGTGCAACCTTTTAAACTATATATATGTATAACTTTTAGTTCCTTCAGCTGGCTTGTTCCAGCTGAAATGTGTTCTCTTGCAGCTAAAAGTAGCGATTGTTTAAGTACCATTGAATGGACAAACACATCGTCTGCTGAAAGTAACACCTGCGCACTCAACCGTTTTTCTATGGTACGTCTTTCTCAGTGGGCATGTATGTGATATATTTCACTAGCAAGCCCGCATCATCAAGTAAATTTACCCATGTACTCGAATTTATTGGTTACAAATTATTTGTAACAAACCCTTTAAAATAGCGGTAATAAATTGAAAATTTAACCAATTGTTAACGGGAAATAAAAATGCATTAATTATTAATAACCCATGTAAATAATAACAAATAATGAGACATATAAGGCTTGATAAATAACAGTTTTCCTGTATAGAAATAGGTTATAAAAATCTTGCTTTAGCTCTAGCGTCATATTTTTTAAAAGAAATGAAGTCACACAGGTTTTTGAGTGACTACAAGTATGTATTAATTAGTAAAGGATGTACCCAGTTAAAATATATCGGTAAGATGGTTCTGACGACTAAATCATTTTCCCAAGTATCGACACCAGAAAAATACAATTCAATATCGTAAGATTTCATAATTATCACTATTTTATATTTATTACTACATATTTATTCTTGGGATTCCTGGAGCCATAATTAACTCAACGGGTGTACATATATTAAAACCGTATACAATTTAGGTTCTGTGCATTCTTCTGAGCTGTTTTACGGTAATATGGCATCTGGTGAATACTCGTATACTGAAGTTCGAAATTAGATATTTACGTTTAAACTTTGGGTTTAAATACTTTGATATCGTGAGGAACCCCGAAATTAGGTAACGGATCAGGAGACTTCTTAGAGCTTGCAAGACTAAGTTCTGTGGATGCTTGCAGTCTGCTTGCCCTTCCTAACTGGTAAGATTTTGGCATCCTGAAAGTCCATGGCGTACCATGTATAGTATAGGATGTATAAGTCTTGGGTAATTACTCCCGCGGACATTCGCGTCGAATAAAGTAGATCGCTTCTCGATATCGAGCTCCGGGATGCGCCTGATTAACACAAGGTGTAAGAACAGGGCGGGTGGATGGTGCGCACATTAGGTAGTATAAGATGTTTGTATTTAGTGTTTTACGGTGTTCTGAAATGAACATGACATGAAGAGAAAAAGTGTTTGGGGGTTATAAGAAATCTTGGAGCATTATGTTTCTTATAAGAAGAGGTTATGGTCAAAGATGAGAAGGCTTCTGATTTTTACTTGCTTTATTTACAACAACAATGTAATCGGTGATGACATTAGTGTTACTAATTTTGCGTAGGCATTAGGAAAATGTTCGCCATCGCAGCTTTGTGGCATACAAAGTTTTTGTCATACATATACACGAAAAGAGAGAGTTTTATGACCCAATAATTTCATCACAACTCTTATGTTCATTGTGCATTAAGCAGAGACAATTAGAAAATTTGATGTTTTTGGAACATTGACTAAGCGATATTTTTGTCTATTTTTCTCTGCGCCTTGTTTAAACATCGGTAATCTGCAGTTTTTCACATCTAATGGAGGTATTATTACGTGTGCTTTAAAATGAATACTACACATAAATATGATATACAATGATATGGCGTACTATTTTGATCAATCACAAGACCGTACATTGCAGAATAAAATACCGTAGCGTTATATTAAAAATAAATATACGAGTACAAGACAAGAGCAATTGACTGATAACCAGTCCTCGTAAAAATATTACCGAAATAAATCTTCACATTCTGTGCTATATATTCGGGACGGACGAATTAAAACTTTTATACGTTAAAAATGTTTGTAATAATTTAAATGACAGTATTTTCTTTTTTTATAAATAAACATATTCGATTTACGGACTGTTTTATTTTTATATGTAATAAATAATACCTCATTAATTTTTACTAAGCGTTTAAAGTATATACATATATGTGTACAAAATTTGTTACGTATAGTTGTAATAAATTGTTTTATTAAGTCGTTTTTCAACGATTCTATTGATTTTAAACGATTCTCGTGAAAAAAATTAGTCAAGGCATGTCATCACATTACGGATGTCTACGTATTTCATTAAATGGGGATATTTTCTAGAATGGAAATATTCACAACGTAAAGATCTATATGCTCCTCTTTCGTATCTGACATAGTTAAAAAAATATATTTTCTATTTTTTCGCAACGCCAAATTAAAATTTACATTACTTGTGTTATTCTACCTTGCTTGTCAATTTAAAAGGTTTGTTAAGTGTTTCATTCGTGAATTTATGTTAAGAATTTTATAAATTTTCATTCGTCGAAATCAAATCAAGGATGTGTAAACAAAAGTGATGCTCGTAAAAATGAAACTCCTACGGAATTTCCAGCGAATTTATTGATGCCCACGATAAGATCATCTTTGATTTTAATACTTTCACTCTTCATGCTATCAATTATAAAAGCGACGTTTAAAGTAAACTACAGTTTATTGTTTATTTCAATATTTCTGAGTCCTGATTTATTTTCATCTCATTAAAAATTTCGAATAAGATTTATGTGTGATGAAAATTTATTTATGATTGAATACGTTCTTTATTTCATCATCGTTATTAATAATATATATGCCTTCAAGATGCTGAAGGAAAAATCCAGTCGCAAATAACGAAACAAAGAAATTTACAAAATAATAATACTTAGTTTAAATTGATATCTTCATTATTAGTTTTATATACTGAGTTTCTAATGTAACTCTAACATCAGTTGTATTGGATCCACCTGTAGAATATGGGAAATGGTCAAATTTATTATTTGGGTCAATAGATTTTTTTCCAATAGGCAATTTTCATAATGGATTATCGTTCACGTGATTCACGTGTTCACGTATTAGACCGCCATAAATGAAAGAAAAAAATGTTCAAAGTAACAAATATCCCCCAGTTCCTCTGTTGAAATGTTATCTTATCTTATTAGTGTACAATCAGTGGTGATATTATATTTAGTTATACGTTGTACCAAACTATTTTTATCCTAAAAAAATATTTGGGTATGGTGCCTATTTACGTTCACATAAAATACGTGTAAACTTTGCTTACGCGCGTAATCATTGAAAAATATTTTTGAATACACCTAGTTTCACACGGTGAATTAGTTCACTAAAATGCCGCGTGATTAAAAACCGTTTAAAGGTCAGTTTTTGTGCCTATAATGGACGATCGAATAAGAAACGATATTGATTTATTTATGTTTTATCTACCGTAAGAAAATGACGATGCTGAAAATGTTGATATTGTGCAATGGCCATAATGAAAAACCAAAACCGTGCAAATCAGTTACCGTGTAAATCAACGGAAAGGTCTTTTTGAAAACGGTCTTGATAAGCAAAAACATCATGTTTATAAATCTTACACTATACATACTCTAATTAAATGTAACGAAAAGTATATATCTTCAGAATTACGGTGATTTTATATAGGTATTTAGAATAAAATTACCATGAAAGTACAACAAATCTAAACATTTTTTATATGCCAACACATTAACTGTAAAATTAGTAATGTGTCCATGGCACCGTGACTAATGATTGACTATGCGTTGAGGGTTTTGAGTTCTATTTCCGGAGGGGAGAAAAGATTTTATCGAGTTAAGGAATGGAGGAATGAATTAAGGAATGCTTAAATAAAAAGCGCAAATTTATTGCAAGTTTAATTGAAATATCAAGTATTAAGGTATTTATGGGATGATTTTTAGTAAGAAAGAACGGATACAATCACGTATTTGACCGTAAGCTAGTTTGCAAGGCTCTACTATATATCGTCGTATTACTGGCAAAAGACGTTAAAGTGAAAAAGTGAGTTTT
>JAGVSQ010009666.1:0-13453 GCA_022683975.1 Rhyacophila evoluta
CTGTCCAGAACAGGATGCTAGTCACATTCTGTGTGGGAATGTCCAAGAATGTGTACGGAGCGGGAAGAGTTACTCAAGTCGGTTCAGCCAGCTGTTGGACCCATCGGGCCATCCGACTTAGTTGCCACAGGGGCGAATTTTATTGCTTTCAAAAAGTTTGCGGCGTCATACGGCGAGCGTAATGATCTCTCCATTTTTTCCATCATTATATTTCTTTTAATTTCAGCACACTTCAGTGCGTGGCAACCTAAATCTTGGGTAATTTATAATTACTCCTGGGACATTCCCTTCGAATAAAGAAGATCTCTTCTCGATATCAGAGCTCCGGGATACGCCTGATTAAGACCAGGTTTATACACTGCAATACATTTAAATATCTTACTAGTATAAACTATCCAACCAAAAAAAGCCAAGTGTGCCGTTAAAATTTCCGGGTTTGCGAAGTGTTCTATTGCAAAAAAGTTTGGGAAACCCTGTATTAACATATGCAAATTCATAAAGCCGTTTTGTTTTTCTTTAAGTAATGGGGCAGGTGGACGGTGTTGGAAATTCTTAATTTAAAAAAATACATAGTTATTGCTGATTCAAAGGGCGTTATATATCTTTTTATTTTTCTTGGCATTATAGAATTTTTATTTGTGTAAGTTTTGGACAGGTCCATTATCTTTGCAATAATGCAAGCTTCAGGTTAAAAGATTAGGCTGAGTACATAAACAAACAAGGAAAAAAAGTTCAGAGTTGTTGTAATTAAATTTGTGTACCGAGGCCTAAAAAGGACTTTTATGAGACCGGTGTTTCTTTGCTTTATGAGGCTCGACTTGTAACTTGTAATATGTTGTGTAAATTAAAACTTTTACGTCAGGTAAAGTTTATGTGTGTACAAAAACATAGGAGATAATAATACTGTGGCCGTAAAAAGTCGTAAAGTTTTACTAGACGAAAAGTTGCCTCTGCAATAACAATGCGAGATAAGAAAATTCCCTTTTATGAGCCGCATCCTTCGACAGACTATACAATGGTGCAGTGAAATAATAAGTGCAATGTTTAGGTTCGCTAATATATCAAAGCTTCCTTTCATTATATTATTGTAGATATTTTTACACTTAAAGATAATATTAATTAAAAATACTTGTGAAGGCGATTTACAGCTTTCTAATTACAAATGTGGTCCCTGCAAAACTAGACAGTGCACAAACGCTTTGAGGATTAAACAACATAAATCATTGTTGGTGATGTTAGTTAGAAAGCCAATAAAGATTGTCTTACGTTTAGTTTGTTTAAATGTTGTGCACGCCGAATAATAAAGATTATCAAAAAAATAATCCAACAATAGCACTTCTAGCCAGGTTAAAAACATCATAGCAATCAAATTTATAGCTAGAGAGGGCATGATTTTTTCGGCAAGTAGTGTATGTGTGTAACGGCGACACAGTCACATAATGGTTCGGTGGCTCTACCGGAGTCAGGCAAGGTTGTGTTCTTAGCCGAGAGTATCAGCAGTTTCAGATATCTAGAGGTACACATTACGGGAGATGGCGCTTCGAAAAATGAGTTACCTATTCGAATAGAAATATCTGGCGCTCTAAGCTTTACAAGGTAAAAACTAAATGCCACATGTTCAATGCATGGATCCTGTCAGTGCTGTTTTATGGTTGCGAAACGTGCCACCTAACAAAGGCCCACAACAACGGTATTCTAAGCTTTGAGAACAGATGCCTGCACCAGCTTCTGGGGATATGACTATGACTTCTTTCGAAATGAGAAGATAAGAGATCGGACCGTACAGCCACTTAAACCGACAAAGTGAAGCTGCGACGCTGGGCCTGGCTCAGCCATGTGTTGCAGATGCCTAAAAAGAGCTGAACCTGGCCTGCCTATTTTTTAAGCCAACCGAATGTCAGCGTTCCGGAAGGCCGCTAAATACTATCTGTAGAATGTATTCGGCGGAGTTAGGAGATGCAGGTATAACCTGGGAGGATGCAAGAATACTAGCGGGTGATAGGGATTCTTGGAAGCGGCACGTCGTGCCCATATGCTCTACTTAGGGAGCGGACATGGAAGAAGAAGAAGAATATATATAGGCAATAAGAAATAAATTTATTAGTTACATTTTTGTTGCACACTTTTTGGTGCACATTCGTCCAAATTGTTTGACACCGTAATTCGAGGGTGCGATCCTGTAGTTGCATGAAGATCGACAAAATTTTGAAATATCGTTTGTATTTTATTGTAAAATTTCTGTGACCAATGTGTTGGCCGAGCATATGACAGATTATAAAAATATATAATAATTCGTCTTGCGTTTGATCAAGATTGCACATATTTTGAATTTAAAAAATTAATTGGAATATTTTTTACATTTGATTAAAAAATATTACTTATGTGTAATACTTTTTAATAATGAATTTTTCTCATGTGTTGACGATGCGCTTAGTGATGAATATAAAAAAAATGAAGATCTCCGTCCTGAGATGCAGTTATGTCATTTTAAAATATGCAATTAGTGAAAAAACAAAATAATTGTTAAAAGGTGTTTATATGACGTTCGAAGAATTACATTTAACAAAGCGACGTGCATTGTCTATCTTCAGATGAAAATCTCTTTTGTGTTGTATATATATTGTACAAAATGCTTATTTGACAAGAAATATACTCACGTGATGATTCCTTTGATGTTTCGTATGTTGGACCCAACAAAGCAAACACAAAGGCCCACACGGAGAGTGGTTGCTTTATAGCAGACAACCAATATCAATATAAAGAAACAAACGGGGCATTATCAATATTATTATTGCTTTGATTTTATTCAAGTCAGCTTAAAGTCTTAGATTTTGAAGAAGTGCACCTTATCGTATGAACATAAAGTATCTACCGTTTCGAGGGGAGTATTAAGTAACACTAAAAACTTGAGTGATATACTTTTAATTTAATTTTTTAATTATTAAAACTAAAAAAATGAACGCCGTCTAAAAGTATTTATATTTGTCTTGTTTAATATTAAAGCGAAATAATGTTTAATGTTCGATCATACTGTAAACATATTTACAGATAAAGTTTTTTTCTTGTATTTTTTTAAAATTCTTGACGCGAAACCTATTTTTTTAGCTCTCGTGATATGTAAAAATTATCCATTTACCTACAAATCTCTATAATTTTTAATTTCGAGACCTTTTTTTAGATCTCAACAACGGTAGTTTATGAGTAGTCAGCTCAACTCACATACTGCTCATTTTCAAAATAGTATCCAGTTCTTTCAAAAAAGTACTCGTTCTAAAAAGTAACCACTTCTTTTTTAAAAAGTACTCATTCTGAGAAGAAGTCGATTCTTTCAAAAGTACTGATACTTTATAAAACAAACAGTACTCATTAGTAATCATTAGTGTCGAATACTTTTAAAATTAAGTATTGGATACTTGTACCGGTTTCAAGTATTCGATACCTAAATTCTGCACACCACTACACATAATTAAATTCTTTTATTTCACCACATCTATTGCAATTAAAACACTGATTCTACTGATAATAGTATCAATAAAGAATATTGTTTATAATAATACTAACATATGATTAGATAAGCAAAGAAATTTTACGCTTTTAAATTAACGAGTGTAGTCGTAAATTTATCAATACAATCATAAAAATACACTATCGAAAATCATAAACTTTAAAACAACACCACTTCCTCAAACAAAATCAAACCGACTATCAAAATCATAAACAAAAAACTGCAGCCGTTGCTTGAACAAAATCACACGCACTTCCCCGTACTTCGCTATATAACCGAAGACCCTGGTGACATTTAACACACGTCAAACAGGACGCTTACTAAAATTGCTATTTTCGTTAAATGTATCAATATTTGAAATCAGAATTATTTTTATCAATTCGTCAATAGATTAAAGAATACGGTTGCATATACTTAGAGTCGAAATACATTTCTAATAGATTCCTATAACATCGAAAAGATGGCGAGCTAACTCGTCCGTGACCTGGCGGGACGTGCAAAGTTTGGCAGGATAACTCGTTCATGGCACACATAGCATTAACAGTGTTCAGCTAACCATTTGATCAGTCGTTGAAATCATGGTTTTTTTATTCAAATGGACATGAAAAACATTTCGTCGATTTTGATACAGCCAAAGGATTCAATCACACCATCCTCACATCATACTTATAGAAAACTACTGTACTGCATAAATCGCGATCAACACTATGCGGAAATACAATTTTGAGAGAAAAATGGATATAATATATCATTTTCTATAGTATCTTTAATATTAAAAGTCAAAATCACACGAAACAATAAACAGAAACAATTCAACGGC
This sequence comes from Rhyacophila evoluta, assembly GCA_022683975.1. NCBI lineage: Eukaryota > Metazoa > Arthropoda > Insecta > Trichoptera > Rhyacophilidae > Rhyacophila > Rhyacophila evoluta. The sequence continues at coordinate 4,326 of JAGVSQ010009666.1, forward strand.
ATGGATCTGATTCATGTTGTTGAGAAAGAGTATGTTATTAGGCGATAGACAAAAAAATAGTAAAATCGTGGCAGTTGATAAATTTTGCAAGCATAAAACGATTGGAATCTATACAGCAAATATTTTACATTATTATAAATATATTGATGGGATTTTTTTTCAAAACAATACTCACTGCTTCTGAATTGGGCTACAAATTGATTCATCCTTGACTACTTCGTCAAAGAAATTTTCAAAACGAAAAACCTATATTAAAAGGTCTACACATATTACATATACGTACATAGGTAAGTTAAATAGGGAGAATACTAAAAAAGATTTATAACCTAAATATGTAAATAAATGAAATAAGGAAGACATGATGGCAAAACTATACGTCGGACTGTAATTTATGAAAAACATAGGACAATAGGTAGATAACAATAAAATGCACAACAACAAATTTTAGACGTAAAATTTATAATCGTCTTTCAGTCAGTAGTAGTAACCCTAACTTGCATACATATTTACTATTGTTAAGTTTTTACTTAAAATGATATTAGGACTGTGTAATGCAGATTTTTTAGTATTTGTAACAATACATCTTTGCATAATAAGCTCGAGCGAGAGTTAAAATATGAATTATTATTAAATAACGGAATATCTGCGACATTAAAATCGTAGCACACGAGAGTACATTCAATAAACGTTGAATGTCTACAAATTGCCTTTATCAAAGTTTAATGTAAATTTCAATAACCGAGTCCGGTTATACCAGCGGTGTTCGCGTTATTAATGCATATCGAAATTGAAACGAAATGTCAGGGCGAATCTTGCAAAGCGTTGATCGTTTCCTCTTTGACAGTGCCACTCGGCGCGCCTCTTTGAAGTTCGCCGACAAAGAGACAAACTCAAGTGTTCTGCTTTGTAGGCGGCGCCCTTCTTCCTTGCCTCGCCCGTCATCCACTCCCGCGCGAGTTAATAGCTCGACAATATCCCTCTATTAGTTGGCTAAACACTCTTTTCGTCCAAAGCATTGTTAATTATTGCAGGAAAAAGGCAATAATATATTTACTCGGAAAATACTAAATTGACTTAAATTCATATTATTATTATGCTAAGGAATTTCCCAACATTATTTGCTGTGTTTACACTATCCCAATATTTAGTCTATCAGTAAATTACAAACGTGCCCAAATTATACTTCCGCTTCAATATAAGATACGTATAACACTTATGATATATGGGAAATAATATATATATTAAGTATTGGATTATGAAGGATTGTATTTTTTAAATTATTAACAGTTGTGGGATTTGATATACAACGCTCGGTACCAAAGTACGTGTGCTTATTATATATCTCGGTCATCAGAAGGAACACAAATTAATTCTCGGACGGAGCGGACATCTTTACGCTAAGGAGATCCATGTGATCTACTTTCGGACAGGACATAGTAGAAAAATACACATTCTTATAAATTATAAGTATGTGTATTTTGCTTCCTGATGTTTCATTCATGTTCAAAATTTATAAAACCTAAATGCATAGTTTGTTATCCAATATTTTATTTTTCTGAATCTAGATTAAATAGGAGAGGAATAATCCGAGTAATATTGTATAATATTGCACAAATCAAAATTGTGTGATATAATTTATTTGAGCTTTGACTATAAATAGGGAGAAATATAAATTTCAAATAATACATTATTTTTGACGAAAAATATGATACTTATGAAGTTAAAATGAAATCATTGAGAAACATTTTTAATGGTAGGCGGCGAATATATTGAAATGTTTATGATTATGAAATTTAATATTCTTATCTGAAAATTATGAAATCCACAAAAAGCTCATTTTTCAAGAATGACTGAGAAACCTGATTCAAAAGAAATATCTAATTAAAATATTCAATTTATACAGATGGACGCATTTATTTCGAATGTACATTTTTGGGTGGATATGATATAAATATCAAATTTGAGACACTTTGCGGTTTCTGATTTTCTTCCGAGTAACATATGTTGAAAATTAAATATCGGTTGTATAGTTTTCACTTAATAATCTGTATAATGCAACGTTAAGTTTGCCTTTGAAAGCTTTCCTTCGATAGAGATTTTGCAGCTACTCGTATGCTTAAATTTCCAATACGAGAGCAATATATTACTTGGTTTCGCAAGTTATTCATGCGATAATAAATCATTTTGTGATTACAACGTATTTAATAGCTATTTTGATAGACAATAATTCATACTATCAAATCTAATACGCATTCTAAATTTCTATATCTGTTATTATATTGCCTCTCGTTTTGTGTGCTCGAGTGAAATATAATTTACGGTTGAGATGTTTTGTTTTAATTTGCATATATTCATGTTATTCTATTACATGTAAAATTCTTGTAATATTTAATTTATTACAGAAGATGCTGTATTTTATATATAACAACAACCAATATATTTTTGTTGCAAAAAGGACTACTAACAAACGTGATCAATTTAACTATCATGCTATTAATGAAAATGTGAAAAATGTATTGAAATGAAAAAATATTTAACATATCTATCAAAATTATCTGCATGTAGAAAGTAAAACACAGTATATTGTAAATCGGTATCCACGATCGAAAAATGATGTTGCGGCGATCACAATTATTAAAGAATAATGTAATAATAACTGTTAGCTTGATCGCCAACGATTAATATGGGGGTGGCGCGGCCAGAAATTACAGGTTCTAATCCCATAGATGTTGGAATTTAAAAAAAGATACTCAATGGGTTGAGAAATTGGCTGAAAATCGACTCTCGTATGAAGATCTGTTAAAATATTTTTTGGCATTGAATTCTCTATTTTCTGGAGAAGCTATCTCCATACTGTTGAGATCTACGTCGACCACTTAAGGAGCCGATATGGTTAAAAATGTGAGAGAGATGGTGAGTACATTATTCACCGAATATGCTAATCAACGTATTCCTTGAACGGATAAGTAAGTACATATGATCAATTACAATTTTGCAATGTTATGCCAGATATACTCTGTGCTGTATTATTAATAAAGTTTTATTCAAGTTATTTGTTATAATTATTATTTTTAAGCGAAAAGGAGAAATGAAGTTCCTGAACTATGTAGTTAAATTCATATAATTATCATTCAGAACGAAATCAGAAAATGTGTACGTAGCTTTACTAAATGTATAACGTTTTTGCAGCGTTCATGTTTCGTTATTTTCGTTACAGCTATAAAGTCATTTTGGATTACATTATCTTCATAGAAAAAGCTTTCAAGATGATTGGGTTAGTCGGTTAGTGGTTAGGGGCGGAAGGAAGTAATATTTCATAAAACTGTGCGCATCAAAACTTTCCTCGCAATTTATTTTTACGCGACTCAATGGCTCAATTCAATAAAATGACAAATGCCTCAAATCGGAATTGTTTTCGGATTGGATTCGGAAAATAGATTCTATAGAATAAATTTATATCTTTACAACAATGAAAAACCTTTCCAAGCAGACATTATAATACATATACGTACATATATATTAATACAAACATTTTTGCTGAGGGGCATTCGACAAATTTTCATTTAGAAAAGTGAAATACAAGTGAAATTTAAATAAATATGTTTTGGTCAGTTAGTGAGTTAGATTAAATAGGTACTATTTTAAGCTGACACAAAATTTTCCCAGGTGATAGCCGTAGAACAGATAGTCCTTACGAAATTGTTACATCATGATCGTCTGGAGCAATCTGCACTGCTGCTTTGACAGCCATTTGAGTTTTCCGTTGTCATCGTTGCAAATTATTCAATCATAATTCTCGTTAATCTGTTAACTTAAACTAAATTATTTATGCATTATTCTTGATTGCTAGTAAATAAATAGATATAATTAAAATTAATTGTTGAATAATTGCCAACAATGAATCCCAATTTCCGCTATGATATGAGGTGTTTCTTTATCTAACCATCAATATCGTCTTTCATCCACCTCTCAGTCGATAGGATACAAAAGTAGCCCACACATATATGGGGAAAAAAACATAATAGTGTAGATTACTACAAAGCATGTGTTTACATGTTTTCTATAATATATTTTTTATATAATCATACTAAAAATATATTGTAGTAAGTACCCATTGTTATGAATACTATCGGTAATCACTAATATAAATAATAAATAACGTATTTTCCGAGTTTCAGTTTCATTTAGGGTGAATGTAGTATGCGAGAGGGTGAATTAAATCTACTTCCTCAATATTCGTTTATGAATGAATTGTCCATACGAAAAATTAATTGCAACAAAAAATTTTCGCACATATTATCAGCCGTTAGAAAAAATGTTTGTAGAAATATTTTTTATCCTCCCTCTAAAAATCAAGGCAAATAAATAATCATGAAAATATACATAAATTGTCACCTAGTTCTTAGTGAAAAAAAAAGTATAATAAAAAAGAGTTGATGAAACAATAATGCTTTATTAATTAGTATACGATACCGAGATTTACTTTTACACAAAATCAGATCCAAAAGCGGAATGTATTTTTCCGTTTATCACAAGATATTTTTGTAACATTGGAAGTTAACCAGTCGCTTCATCTAATCTTTGATTTTTTTTAAGCTGGGATTATAACCTGCCACCTCAGGAGTCAAAATGCGCTTGCTGAGACGGCATAAATATTAAGGTGAGTTGCGATAGATTTTTCTTTTCATTGTTTTTGCAAATCTTAAAAATGTATTTATGTATTGTGTGAAAAACACAATTATACTTATGTTATTATAATTTGTATAAACATTAACATACTATTGTTATTTCAAGTATGTATCTGTTATCAAGTTATGTATTTATAATTAACAAGAGATTTTTACAAGATTTTGAAAATGTTTTTTTTTATTAATTAAATTGTAGCTCATCCGTTGTCAATCGCATATATGCAGAGTGTACTTTTCGCATAAAGTCATCGCGTGTGCGTTATTTCGTTTAAATTTCAGCGAGGGGTCGTCTCTTCATTTTATACGTTAATTTATATTTTCGCAAGTTTTAAGAGTATCTAGGGAGAAAAATACTACCCCTGATCAGTGGTAAACAATCAATGTCAGCCGATACTTTAAAAGTCTCAATGTATACTGTCAATACACATTATAATAATGCCATTAATTATTCGAAAAAAATAGATTGCAAAATAGTTGTTTTATTGAGTAAATACGATTAAAAATAAGTTTCAATAAAAAAATATTTGGTAAAATTTTTCGTCATTTGCCTACTACGGTGTAGTAGATAGTATTGGTATTTAACAGTTATTAACTGGGTGTTACGGGTTCCAATCCAGTAGTTACATACAAATTTAAATATCTAATTTTTTAGATGCGTCGACATGGCGTGGGTACAGTGCCGCTTGCCCTAAAGTTGTCCAAATTTGGATAAACTCATGATAGTAGTGTCACATTCGATGAATTCATCCAGGACACCATTGATGGGCTACAAAGTTAATTGTCTTGTGATTGAATGCATTGGTTCGAACACAAAAGCAAAGAAAATCAATACAATATACATCATGATATCTTGTGGCTTGGGATGGACTCTGACCAGTAGAAGAGATATTATCGAAATAGTTGACACCTTCAGATACCTCCGGATTCGAATACCCAACAGAAACTCGATATTTGTCTTGATATAACTGGAATCATATTTAACGCAATACGGGATAACTAGAGTGCAATTGAACTCGGCTTAAATCAAAGATTAAGCCCTAAATAAAAATGTACAAATGTGGTATATAAATTTAAGCCATGTTAAATAAACCAGTTCCCAGGTTTAGTAAATTCGAATGTTTAAAAAATAAAAAAGCTGCCTCTCTGCATTAAACCTTTATTACACCTGACAGTATTATAATATTTATATACATACAAATTCTTAAACTTGTTGCGGCTTTCGATAAGCTATAAAGTAAACCTCCTCGATGGCAGTGTTGCAATTTACCTTTCGGTTCGCCTTTCCTGGCATAATCTGATTAGATTTGTTTAGAGGTCCCCGCGGACCCGGTCGAGCAGGCACCCCACCATATATTTTAATTCCTCCTGGGGGCCTCTGTTGTAAGCGCTGGGGTGTCGACATGCTTTATCAACTATGAGTAGACAATTTATCGAATCCATTATTCGCTGCAGTCTCTGCTTTCGATGCGATTTCGTAATTAATTCTCATTTGATAGATTTATGGAAACATCTGCGCTGTATTTTATTTTGTATTATTATAATGTAAATGAGCACTTAACGGGAATTGGTAAATACGAGATAAAGATTTATGAAATAGATGGAACAATGAAAGCAGGCTCAATTTATAACAAAACGTCGGAAAAATTGCTTTTTGTATAATAAATAAGTTGATTAATGGCCCTAGTATAAATCTTATATAAATCATTCTAAACGCTGAATATGAACGTTGATCTGTCAGTGACGATATTACTTTACGTTTCGATCATTATAAAACATACCACATACGACAAAGTTTACGAGATATTAAAAAAATGGACGTAAAAATAGCGACTGTAGAGTTTTAATTTCTTTTAACACTGTGTTATTCGACCATTATTTTGTCATTCAAGAAGGGCGTTAAACCAGTTGGAATCATACGAATTCATATCTTTATAATGTTTTTTTGTATCACTTAAATTGTGTTACGTGTTCTATCTCATAATTTTTACCATACGCTAAAAAGTAATATACCATTTTTATCATGTCCATTCCGAAAGTGAAGCATATTGACCTGCATATTTTAAATATTTTCACTCTGTAAACATAGTATATGAATCTCTGCAACGTACAGACCTATATTGAGAGATTTATTTCTGCGAGAGTAATTCGTTACGAGCCAATTATTCAGCCTATGCCACATTAAGTCCTGCATCATTCAATTAATAAACTATTAGAAAAATAAATAAATACAACCTCACCAAACTCTTCACAGTCACCAGTAAATAAAAATAAGAAAATTACTTATTGCGTCTTTAATTAGTGTTAAGTGGCCATTATAGATCTTAAAAAATATGATTATGAATTTTTCTAACTCCTAGTTTGGACATCCTGTACTGAGGGGAATTTATGATATCAAATACCTAGATCTTAGAAAAGTTCGAATTCAAAACATGGATATTAAGTTTAAAAAATGCTGCATCCATTAGTTTATTTTGAATAAAGCTACTCTATACTATATAGTATTCGATATTTTATTTCGCCGTGATATTCAAGTTTCACGATACGCTTCAGATCTTTACAAGCTGAAAATATTATTATCTCCCAAGAAGAAAACATAAATAAAACACTCGCTGGAAGCCATCTTCTTCCTGGTGTTGTACTTACCTACTCGCAGTCTTTCTTGTCTGACGGATATTAATTTTGAAACACGTGAAATATGAATGTTTCGCGAGATGTATTTAGTATATACTGAGATTTTAGAAGAATTTATACAACGAATGAACGTTTTACATTGAGCGATCGCGGCTTCAGAAAACTAATTCCAAATGTCATCTTGTCGTCTAATATTCGTATATTTTACACACTACCAAATTAATTTATTTGTTTGAACAAATTATTTGTATGATAATACTGTCCTACTAACTAAATTCTAGTCTAACCCTAGTATTGGTAGCACGCGCAACTAGCAATCCGAAAATGCAGGACTGGATGCCCGTTGGGTTGAGTAATTGTCTGACAAACATTTCTCGTGAAAAAAATAATCTGTCAAGACGTCATCATATTGCGGAGATCCATATACTCCTCTTTCGCAGTGGATATCTTCAACTTGTGCAGATACATATGCTCCACGTTGGGAGTGAATATGGTATAAAAATAAAAAGTAAATCACACAGCGCCTTCATCGTGATTCTCTAAGTAGATTCTATTTTTTTAATTATTGGGCAGACTAATGTATCTATTTTATAATCATCCAATTCAATGGATTTATTCATAAAAATTCATGACCTTAAGGTCCTTGAGTAAAAGTGTACAAATTTTATCCACGTCTATTTACATTAATCCTAAATTAACACGACCAAAACCGATGAACAATAAATCATACTACTTGTATACGTTCGACTATTCGTTTAGCGGTTTGCTATTTATATTGGAATTATAATAATGAAAATAATGTTTATCGAATAAATTGGCTTATAATATAATACAACATAGTAAGTTCATTATAGAAAATATATACCCATTAAACATACTACTATATAAAATTTAGCCTTTCTTCAGTGGCGAGAGAAATGAGTAGCGGTAGAGTCGTAGTGTAATCTTATAAATATAATATATATTACGAGCTTTCCGAAATATTTTCTCTTAATGTAAGTGTTCTACATATTTATGGTGCGAACGTATAAAGATATTCAGTTGTGAGTTGTGTAAGAACATGAAATATTGTACTTGTGTTTTATTTTGTACTCACGAAATGTGCACGACGTTTCATTCCGCGCAGCCTCCTCCAGTCTGAGATGGATGCCCTGAAAACATCAAAATATATTTATTTGATTTGTTGTTTATTTATATATTATGGATAAATAAAATGATTAGATTATTTCTAGATAGATGATATTGTTAACTTCATATTATACCCCAATAAATCGTAGATATAATGATTCTTATAATGTGTATTTCGTTACTATTTATTCATTTGGTATTATTTCGTATGAGATTATTTTTTTAATTAAATCAGGGTGGATTTCGCCGACTTAATTATAAACACTATTAAACATTATTGTAGAAAGGTGTTTTTTTATTTGTGTTCTCTATTGTTATTTATAATATTGTGTACTTTTATTGAGTTTTGTAAAATATTGTGTCCTTAATAATAAACTTATTACATATAACGCCCAGAGAAGTGTTTCTCACCTAGGAACCGTACGGATATACATAGCCTTTCGAGGGAGGTACAAAGAAGTCTCAGTCAGAATAAAATAATGAAATTATCAATTTAAGTTTGCATTTCGTATTGAAAAAAACAGTCCGAATCTTATACAAGCTAAAAAAACGAGAAACCATTAATTACTATGTGAAGTAACTAATATTACACGCAAGCTAAAAAAACGTATTTTTTTTTATTTTTTTATATACCATGTTCGCTCCCAAATTGGAGCATATGGATCTCCGCAATACGAAGAC
>JAGVSQ010009667.1:0-13453 GCA_022683975.1 Rhyacophila evoluta
TTAGAATTTAAAATCAATTTCCATCAAGCACCATCAGTCAAAAATATTGATTATTGAATATTTTGTGGGTTGGACGACTGCTGCTAATTAAATTTTTGATTGGTCTTTCGGTTGGAATTGTATTGATATATCAGTCCTCGCCCATAAAACCTTGGTATTGGTTATATTTAGTGTATTTTTGTTTATAAATAAAACAATAAATCGATACAATACAATACAAATATATAAGAACATGTATTGAAAAAATGTTTGAAAGTGGCATTATGATAATTAAATATTATAATTTAGAATAGTTATGGTCAAAAATTTATTTGTAATTAAGTAACGCTATAATTGACCTTCAAAACAGAAAATTTTTCAAATGGACGTTTGGTAGATATTATTTTTTGTAAATTGTTAATATGCGGGTAAGAAAAAACAGCGATTACTTCTTCTGGGTGTATATTTCTCATTGTGCGTCTTTGTCATATTAAAGTATTGATGTTTTCAAAACATTATTTGCAATAAAAAAAACAAACTAGAATGGACGTCTTCTGCTTAACTACATCTAATTGTTTTGTTTTTGTTTTTGCAGTAAAACCGGTTTTTGGTTTAAGTTTGTTTATATTTACGTTTTTGCTTCTCTTAATGAAAACATTAATTCTAATTATCTAATTATGTAACACTAATTTAATACATAACAACGAAATAAATATGTATTTTACATTTTAGCTACTTAGTGCTATAAAATGCATACATTATATTGCAAAAGCACATAGTTTGACTTATATCCACCTTGCAACTTTTCATGCCAGTTTTAATAATAGTTTTATCTATTTGAATGCCAATTTAGCATTATAGCAGTAAAATAATATGGTTTAAACGTTCGCTTGATCATTTTTTACCGTAATTTTGGATTGCTTCGACGTAACTTGGCTCAAATGATGCGGCCCAATTGTATCTGTCAAGAATACTTTTGATCGCAGAAAACGAGTTGAAAGAGTGAAAAAGAAATTTAATTATCTACATATGTGATAAAGAATCAGTAATTATAATATATAAATAAATATGTTGGTCAAATGTTTGTTAGTGTAAATTAGCACATCGCTCGGGTGATGTCAAAAGTCGAAAACCGCCTCGCAAATATGGATATACATACTTCTACCAAAGTTTACTGACTAGTTTTGATTTCAATAAAAAAATATATTCTAAATCTGCATCGTGGTAGCCGAATTTGTAAGCGCGATCATGCTTTAACACCAACTATAACTTGTTCAAATCCCGTGTCTACTTCTCTAAAAATTAAAAAAAAAACTCTATCAAAAAATGTTTGAAATCGATATGGTTTTTAAAAATCCGCGAATACAGTTTTTTACCTTTGTTATTCGTATCATTTATGGGTAGTGTCAATTCATATTAAAACATTCACATAACGGCATAAAAGAAATAAAAAATAAATTATACATCTTATTGCATTTATGAACACGGTTAAGATAAAAAATAAATATGACTACTCACTAACTTCACTTCAATCCATCAGTTCCTTTTTTGAAATGATCATAATAAATTTATTCTTATTATCATTTTAAAAAAAGGAACTGACGGTACCGTTATAATGGTTTTGAGAAGAAAGAGATTGGCGACTATTAATCTGTCAAGAGGACGCAACGCTTCGTGATTGGCTGGCGTTATTACTGCGAAAACGTTCGAAATATAAAAAGAGAACATTATGCGAAGTTTCGAAATGATTCTTGTTTTAAAATTAACGAGCACTTCAAAAATAAATATAACGGTTATTTTTATTCCGTAACATTAAACTGCAGTGCATAATAATATAATATATTTTAATGTGTCATCATGATTTGCATGTTATATGGATGCTATTCGTGGCTGTATCCAAGACATTTTCTTTTTGATGCACATACTTGCCCACTCTAGTTAATTTTTTTTTTTATAATTATATTGTATCATATATTTTTTCGTCTTCGGCTGCGGGTACGATAGCTGAGCGACGGTAACAGAGATCCAAAATAGCTATAAATAGGTGAGTGAGCAAATTCGCCAGCGCGACAACACACTGTCGTCACAACAACTTACTCACTCACCTATTTATAGCTATTTTGCATCTCTGTTGTCGACACTTTGCTGCTGTTGCTCTGCCATGTTCAGCATTGTAAAATTATAATATCCATATTTTGTCAATCGTTTTATTTTGTATAATTACAGGTATAATATTAGATTCTTATCTTTTGATATATAAATAAATGCATACATGTTTATATTATACGCAAAGTTGCTAAAAAAATATGCATTGTGAAATGAGTATGAGAATATATTTATATGCACTGTCTGAAATACTACCCACGTTGGCAACCCCACGCGCGCCTGCGCAACAAACTACGCATATAACATAAATCGCCTTCTTAAATCTATCCTCTTAGCTCCACGTACACTGTAAAGCGACGTCTATAACCATCGTCTCGTGTAACAAACTACTTGAAATTGTGTAAAATAAACCATGTTATTATTTGACCAAGCCTCGATGTTACGTCCAGATACAACAATACCAAATGCTGGCCTATAAATAAATAATTCAAACACGAATATGTTGTAATAAATAATGTAGTATTAATATTTTTTGAATTATCATAATGACAAAGCAAAAAATACTTTAATCATGGTGATATTGCATGATCCTAAAGCCTTAAGAACTACTTAAACGTGTTTAGTGGTATGTTATTTATAATTATGTTTATAATATATTAAATCAATGTGGAATTGCTTTCCCTTCAAATACTCGTAACTAACGTGAAGCGTTCTTTGAAGTGCCAGGAGTGTTCCTGAAGTAACGTCCTAAAACTATGGTTATCATGAGTGTGCATGGTTTCTTTTTGTACCAAGCCTTGTTAATATCGAGCTTTGTTGAAAACAAGTATCCTCTCCGTAGAATGCCGCAATTAAATAAAAGCTAGAATATATCAAATGAATGAAGTGGCAAAGGCCGACCGGTCCGACGATTAGTCGAGCTGACTTAAAGAAGGCTACACACGTTCAAGTTTGCATGCACAATCATTTGTGTGTGACCATTATTTTTATCCTGAAAACGGAATATCTACTAATTTTAGGTAACCCTACGTGTATTTGATATGAACTATAAGACCGGCCATTTGCTGACATAAAATGAAATAAAAATGAAACCATTTATTCATATGGGATGCTTTAATTATTATTATTGCTTAATATTTACACACTCGATTTGACTAACAAAATACACTGTGGGTTTTGAAAGTTTATAGTTTATATTACAAAACTAAATTAAAATAGTGGTACGTACAATTTCATTATTAAAAATGTTGGTAATATAATATTAGACGGTATTAAAATAACAGTAAACTTATTCAATCGATAATTAGTAATTTTAACTAATGTTAGAGAGGCTCAAGTCTGAACTAAATTCAAAGTCTATTGGTTTACTTCAACACTCTCCTTGTGAGGTTTGTAAAACGAAAACTATGAAATTGTTATAACATCGTGATTCTTAAACATACGGTCGTCGTATTTTTAAAATCGCTCATGCAAAATGCTCATGTTTACATGAACGCTTGTAGCCCCCTTAAGAAACTTGTAATTAAAAGTGCGTTTTTTAAATTATTTAAATCAGTGTTACCCAAACAGTAATAGTAGCTTTAGCATCACTGAAATCTTTTAAAAAAAACAATTAATCAATTAAAATTTGGACGTTGGTTTTAGTATAGTGCAAGCACGGTGTAGATAGTAACTATTATATACAAGCATGTAGGCTTTCAAATGGGGGGTAAGCACCCCAGGGGATTTGTTGGGGGTATCCCTCTGGTGACTTTAAGGCATTTGACCTATTACCCTTCCAAAGATTTCATCAGACCTTAATTAATATAGAGTGCTTTTAATTCTTCATTAAAATCCTTCACCAATAATTATTATGGTATCCTGTTTTGACAATTTGTTTTACGAAGGCCAATGATGTCTGATGATTATATTGCACGCCCGTAATGTTGAAGAATGAAAAAGTGGATCTAGATCCTTGATAACACATTATCTTGATTAAACTAATTAAGAACGAATTAGTTTTTTTTTCGCTAAAATATTTTTGCACGAAGCGCGCGTGCTGTAGCTTCCGTGAGATTGTGTCCATCCGCAACAAACCATTTAAATATTTGTCGGTTTCAAAAATATCCTTTCCTGATAATAAACTTATAATCTACAAATGATTGTTTAAGTCAGTGATTCTCAACCTTATTAGATCCCTCTCCCTCTTTTTAAACTGCCTCCATATACTTTTTCCAATACCATGTTCGCTACCAAAGATACCATAGATTCAATATAATTTTTTATATCGACATAAGCAAGATACATGTATAATACACAATAAATTATAAAAATCTGAAAGATAAGTATTAAAAAAACATTTCGTTTGTTGAGTTAAAAGAAATAAAAAAACGTTTTTTGGCTTTCCTGTAAAGTTACACTTTTGTAAATAGTGTTGTTTAACTTTAACCCGTCAAAATGTGCGTTTTAATAGATTAGCTAGTCGCGTGTGCGCCTAGCAATCCGGGAAATGCGGCTTCGATTCATCATCTGTTGGATTTAAAAATATAAAAATACAAGACTGGATGCCCATCGGGTTCAGCAATTGTTTGATAAACAATTTTTGTGAAAAATAATCTGCCAAGACGTCTTCACATTGCAGAGATCTATATGATTCACTTTCGGAGTGGATACCTTCAACCTGTGTAGGTTCATATGCTCCATGTTGGGAGCGAACAATGTATAAAAAATTTCATTCCATGTTATGGAACAGAAAATTAATACGTATGTCCGTCTGTCACAGGAACTCCTTCTAAACAATAAATAATAGAGACGTGAAATTTTCACATACCATTTCAGCTAATATTTCTAGGTCAATAGTTAACAAATTTTAATATTAATACTGCTGATCAACAATAAACTAAAAGTTGTATTAAAATATATTGAATAAAATTAATCTCTATAAAAATGAGTTTGAACCTATCACGCAAGGCCGGATAATAAAACTAGCTGTAATTGGATGTCGTTAAGCAGAAGACGTCTAAGCCACAAATTGAAATTGATCGAACAAGGTATAAGAAGAAGAATATCGAAAATGTACTATGTTTAGATTTGAAATTAAATAACTATAAAATTTACAAATAACTGAAAAAGAAAACGGACCTCAAGATCCCTGTTAAGATTCTACTGTGAAATATGTCCATGTTATCCATGTGGTTGTTTTAAGAAAGAATATTTTTGAAATAATTTACCTGTGGTTGTCAAACTCTGTATGTTCTTCACTCGCCCTCGCAGTGTTGATATAACGAGCGATAATAATAATGACAAGGCGTCAATGATGGCCAGACGACATTCGAGTCTCGACATATGAAGCTAAATTGAAAAATTGTAGTCCTATGCAGCCGTACGTTTCAGCAATGTTTGTGAAAGATTGGTAAAAATAGATTTTTTCTGCATTCTAAATGTGCTAGACACACTTCCGTTTATGGATTTAACTATTTTTGTCTCGTACAGTTTTTGCCTGTAAGGCCACGGGGAGGATAACAGAGGGATCGCGTCAAAGCGATCGTAATAGAGATGCAACATAGCTATATGTAAATAAGTGAGTGAGCAAGTGAGGAAGCTCGGCAGTGCGTCATTCCGAAAAAAATACATGAATATTCGGTATTCCGAATTGATAAAACATAGTAGATATCCCATGACACCTATGATGCTCCCCATTCATTTTTTTTATGTTGGCAGCCTTAAAATAATATGAACTTGAGAGTTTCACACAAATCAGTCCATAAGTTTGTGCGCATTTTGTTTTGACTCTTTCGTTGAATAGCCCACTCGTTAACAAGTTGTGTTCTGTTTCGATTTATAAACCCAAATGGTCATTTTGTCGTCGATTTTTGTGAAGATAAAGTGGCTCTAAAAGCACCACGAATTGGACAAAACGAGAGATCCAGAATCCAGTTAAACAATGGAATTAAAAATAGCTAAAACATTCTCATAAAATTGGCAAGTAGATACATTATACAATTAAATTAAATTAAAACACATTTCATATCATTTATACTGTCAGTGTCCTGATGATAAATTAATGATAACACGATAAAGTACAAAAATAATTTAATTGGAAGCCCCTCAGTGGAAAATGCAGATAGTATGGATCCGTTGATATCAATTTTTAATGTTTTTTTACACACGAAACGGAAACATCTATCAAATTTCCCTTAATTGTTCTTGACAAGAAGGATAATGATAAAGTATTACTCATTTCACTGACGCATTTTCAATACATAATACAATGTAATATTTTTGTCCTCGAATTGTCGTGGCTAGTGGGTTTTAGCTTCTAGTCATCTAGTCCTTGTGTCTTATTGGCCTGTTGTAGCTCCAAGAAGTTCTATATCCTTCTCCACCACATCCAGACATTAAAGCCATACAAATTACTTCAGAAAATTATATGTATTGACTTTTAATAGACTATGGTTGTTTTGCCTCTCACCTATATCAACTTGATGTCATAAAACCCTATTCCTTAATCAATTTAATTGCACAGTGCTGATCACAACCTATGTAAGAGTCCCCATAGACATGTCCTTTAATATCGGTTCAATCATTTGTCGAACCTTTTGTTGTTCCTGAGAATAATTATCATGTACTTTAAAATAATTGCGTTTTCTTTAGGACAAGCAAAAATGTATCTTCTCAATAAGACTCGACGTTGACAGAACTTAGTTAGAATATAAATCATAAACTCTCCAGTTTACATCAATCATCCCCGTATCAAAATCGTTCATTAAGTCACGCATGTCGTCACAATGGGCGATGAAGGAAAAAGAAAGTCCTCTTTATTATATAACATGAACTCATAGATCAATTACATCTTTATGTTGGATATCGAAATCAGACTAGCTTGAAGCATATGTAGGACAATAATGTTGAAACTCTCTTAAGAAGTTCACGGCATGTTCCAGCTTCACTTTTATAGCAATAGGTAGCTGCAAGTTTGTTTTCTTATCGACACCGGTGGATCAAATAACATGACACATCCATTGAATAATTTATTAATGATCCAAACATGTATAACTTTGATGGAGATCTTTAGAGAACTTAACCTAACCTAACATAGCACAAGCTAACTGGTACATTCCTGTTATATGGCGCCTTATTTAAAAAGGTAAGATTAGGTTAGGTTAGCCGAAATCAAAGTTGGATAAAAGAACATGGCACATTCATGGAGTTATTTATTAATGATCCAAACATGTATTTCTCTGATGTAGGTCTTCATAGAATTTAACCTAAACTAACATAGCACAAGCTAATTGGTACTATCTTGTTACATGAGCCATTATTAAAAAGGTGACATTAGGTTAGGTTAGCTGAAATGAAAGTTGTTTAACCTCCGAACAGTGACGTAGCTACAAATTTAGCGCCCTGGAGCAAATAAAACCATTGCACTCCCTATATTTTATCATTTCTCGTTTTTTAGATCTCACGCTATTTAAAAAAATCAAATTTCGTACTTCTTCGATGAATTCACCATTCCTTTTGAACTAACTTTGCTGTACTTGCGCCCCTTGATTTGTGCGCCTGGAGTAGCCTGATCCAACTGCTCCTTGATAGCTGAGCCACTGCCTCCGAAAGGTTACTTACAATCATTTTTTGGTCTATTCTTTATTCATTTGCAATAACAAGAAATAACGAAAGACGTGTTAATCTAATCTTTTACAATCAGGCGGAATACATCGCTACACAAAGCAATTTCATTAAACATACATTGTTTTATTACATAACATAACTTCGCTTAAATTATTTGGTACTTTTATTAGACACAGTAATTAATAACATGGAAATTTCAAAGTGAAATAAGTTGTATTGATTGGGGAATAATAAAAGTGTGTCGATAGGAGACATAATAGAATTAATACGTGTTTTTAATCACGTCAATCAAAGTCCAAAGACGTTATTTATAATGTCGCATGATAACACTAATTGATAAACGTCACACCTGCGTACACACACTACTCATTGTGACACACACCAACACACCTGAGGCAGCGTAATATTTGTAATGTGCAATATGTCTACTGTTTGATACGCACTCAAACAAAGAAGAAACAGGGCTGGCAATATGTAATATAATAGTTTTATTAATTATTTTTTTGTTCCCATGTTCGCTCGCAAAATGAAGCATATGGATCCTATGAATAAATCCACTTCGAAAGTGTAGTATATGGATCTCCGCAATGTGAAGACGTCTTGACAGACTATTTTTCACGAGATTCGTTTGTGATACAATTGCTCAACCCAATGGGCATTCAGTCCTGCATTTTCAGATTATTAAGATCCGACCAGATGAGGAACCAAACCGCATTTGCTGGATTGCTAGGCGCGTACGCTACCAACTATGCTAACCGGGGAGACATTAACATGTATTATATATCACTGACAAAGTGAAGCTGCGACGCTCGACCTGGCTCGGCCACATTTTGTGGATGCCTCAAGAGAGTCTGAAACTGACCTGCCTATTCTTTAGGCCGAACAGTCGTCAGTGTCCTGGAAGGCCGCTTAATACTATCTATAGAATGAATTCGGCGGAGGACCTGGGAGGACGCAAGAATACTGACGAGCGACAGGGATTCTTGGAGGTGGCATGTGGGGTCCATATGCTCCATTTAGGGAGCGGATAAGAAAGAAGAATGTATGTTTGTATAAAAATATGAAAATGCAGGACCGGATGCCCATTGATTTGAGCGATTGTCTGACAATCAATTCTATTAAAAAAAATCGGTTAAGGCATCGTCGTTTTAGGATTGGTTTGTCGAATAGACCACCCGTCAAATTTTCAGGAGATGTAAAACAAATGTCATTTAAATACATACAAATGAATATCTGAACCATTTTTAAAACCATATGATTGCTGTTATGTGAGAATAGTTTTTCAAAACACGCTGCGTAGATAATCGATAAACCAATCTTAGTGTCAAGAAGTGTTTCTATATTGTGGAGTTTCATATGCTCCACTTTCAATGCGGGCATGGTAAAACAATTCTTTAAATCCTCACGCCTGCTTATAAATCACAACACCGATTGTAATACTTTTAAATTTTAAACATTTTACACCTGAACATTTTTACTAGGCAAATGCTCCACTTTCGTAACGAGGAAAGTTTTAAAAATATCTATTACGATATTATTTTGATAAAAATGTTAAAGAAATACTTTTATAGTTTCTTTTTCAATTCCTTGCAGTTTATACCAGATTATCAGTCACAAAGATTTCACAGGTTTTCAAACGATTATTTAATTATTATAGTTTTGATATAAACAATAATAACCACAGATTGCCACTTTTTGTAAGTATAATATCTATCGGCATTCAAAGAATTTTCATCATACTTAACTCAAAACTGCATTTTTTAGTTTGTACACAGGAACAAACTGAGGTATCGATATAATTCGTCTACAATTTTTGGCAACCCTAGTTACCTGAAATTGAAATATGCATATGTAACACAAACAGGATGTTGACAGTTGACTTAATTTACGTAAATAATTAGACTTAAGACTTTGTTACACGTTTAATCATAAAAGGAAATACTTGCTAAAAATATTGTTACATATTACATACATTATTACAGTGATTATTAAACCCAATAATGACTAATTGGCCTTATGAATGAAGTAGTCTCTTCTCTGTCTTTCGTTTTATGGTTAATGAGTAGGCAATGAATAATTCAGGGATCGCAAATTGATCAATGTGCCAAAACAGGTTGAAATTAGTTGCACTTTTTTTACCAGTACCAATGTACACATAATAGATATTTTATCATATTCGGTATAAAGTGGAGCATAGTACTCAACGGGTATCCAGATGAATATGCAAAAGACAGCTGCGTACATGAAAATGTATACATAGATAACCACACACAAAACGATTGTGCGTATATCCAACTGATCATATAGTAATATTATGAGTTTCGAAGTAGACTACTCTACAGTTAACAGTTGGAATTCTGTTCCAAAATTAGAGTGTATTAATCTCCGCATTGTCAAGACTTATTTTGACAAATTATTTTTCACGACAATTGGTTGTCAGATAATTGCTCAATTTAATGGGCATCCAGTTCTGAATGTACGGAATTTTAAAAATCCAGCAAATGTTAGAATCGAGCTCGCACTACTCGAATGCAAAGCGTGCACGCTTACCTCTCGGCTATCGAGAAGATAATTCATATATATTATGTATTAATACTATATAATACTTGGGCGAAATCGATGTGCTTAGTATTTGAAAGAAAACAACAAAGCAGTCAGTCGTAAACAGTAAGTAATTGTACCATGATGGAATAAGTAGGTAACTACAAGAAAGACAACTTTTCTTGAGAGCGTTTTGAAGTTTTATTAATATTTACTAAATCTTTTTAAATTAAGCAGACAAATTCAATGGCTTAGTTTTATAATTTAATTACATCGTTTCCTTATATAAGTTAATTTAGAAGTTACATATTTGACTTGTTCAAGTATGTGCATATTTCAATAATGTCGAACATTGTGATACTTTTGACATATTTGTTTATTATCGTATGGTGCGTTTTATGTTCCAGAACGATTTTTTTTGATCACCATTTTGATTTTACTATCATTTGTTAGTTCATATTTGGATTATCATGAAGAGTGATCGATAGTAATTGATTATGGAGCATTTATCGCTGAAATAACGTGTTGAAATTTTTATAAAAAAACATCACAGATGACAAGGCATATTTCAACTTGGCTGGCTTTATTATTAAATAAATTAGCCGCTATTAGGGCACTGAAAATCCCCAACTAAGCAGTAACGATCCTTATACTCTCGTAGAATGACTATATTTATGGTACGCCATTTGAGGCGGTGGCATCTTTGAGCCATATTTCTTCCTGAGCCCGAATCGGATCAATTAAGCTTACAGGATACGTGGTTTTAACAGGACGGTGCCGCAGCACACACAGCTTGTGATACGATGCAAATTTTGACACACACATGCACATCGCCGTTGAACACAAAACGCAGCCTCTAACACAAAATACCTAGATTATTTTGTATTTAACTGTATATGGACAAAAAAGGACTTATCTGCTTATGACTGGTTGGTATAGGCGACGTATTATTTTCTCTGCGACAAAAACTGCACGCAAAGTACAAGAGTATGTAAATAAAACTCGAATGTGGGTCAGCCTGACAGTAATTTGTGAATTATTATAAAGTTAATTATTCAAAAATCACAACAAAAAAAATTTATTCGCGAACACAAACATATTGTCTTGCCTTTGCCATTATTTTTGAGGTTATATTCCAAAGATTTGAGGTTATGTTCGCAAAAAATAGCTGCGCTCAACGTTTATTTCGCACTTAATGACATTAAAAGAAAGAATTTCATTTTTTCATTCTTCATTGCTATCTTAATATATTTGAGTTCAGAGATAGTAAATACGATTTGGTGAATTTCCAAATAAAGATAAAAAAAAATAGAAATACAATTTGCTTCAGTTCATTATGAAATACGAGTATATATTATATAAATTTTACAAATTTGAAGTCGCTGCAATTACACGTTATGTTGAGGCTTTTTTTTGAGGTCACATTTTTCATAATCTTCCATCTACTTCCTTAACGTAAGTTTGTATGAAATTATTGATAAAATAAAAAAAAAACTTTTATTCGTTGCAACTTTGACGTTTTTGCTTAAATATACTATTCTGCGGTGAAACATCAACCGTATTTCGTGAATTACTCAAAATGTCGTATGCTGAAAATCACGCAACTCGAGTAACAAGTCTTATTTAAATTTAGGGATGTAAGTGAATTGGTAATTTTTAGATATTTGGTCAAGAAATGATATCGTATGATGTGTAACTTTCTTCATAAAATGATCATTTATCATTTTTTTAACTCACCCGTTACAGTATTATAAAAATACTCTTCACAGAATTGTGACATCTTGTTTTTTAGCTTTTGTATTCATATTGTTAACTTCTTTCACACTGATAATAATTGTTTTTCTTAGCTCTTTAGCATAATGTATATTCAATCTAACTTTAATTAATCTAAGCACAACTACATTTTCTTCAAAATCGCGTGTCTACGAATTCGCGTAAGTCGAGGACTACACGCACTGCAATGACGTCTCGTGATGGACAGTTTGACGTTAACTGCACTAAAATAAAACATAAATGATTTTTCAATAAGTATTTACATTATGTTATAGTTTATCCATAGCAGTTCGTCGCCCACGCATGTGAACATTATGATATATTATACGCATCAGCTGAACTATCAAGGAAATCAATCGACCGCAAGACATAACCTCAAAAATAATCACAACTACTTTGTTAATCGCACCGACCGCTTCAATAAAAATGATTAATGCTTCATATTGTTTATTTTACAAGTTACAAAACATTGTCTTCGCTAGGGCGCGGTTATGTCGAGGAAAACTGCTTTTAATATTAATATATTTAAAACAATTTTTGATGTCGACGTTATGTCATATGACTATTTCGTCATTTTACTGTATGTCAGCGTTTCCCAAATAGTCCCAAACACCGGACTATGAAACCATAATGCTGAATCGCATAAAAAACTCTCCAATAACGTTTTCATAATTTTCTCCAAACCTGAAGTATCTATTAAACAAGAAACCATCACCACACCTTAGTCCATGGCTTAGAATGCTTACATGACTTTTATTTTATGAATTCCTGGAGTAGAATCGGTCTTAATCTTTCTCCTTCTTCTCAAATTCGTTATTCACTTTTAATTACCTTCTTATTTTTATGCATTTCATTTAATACTTGTATTGGTTTTTTAGATGATTTATTTTAAAGAAGTGTATACATCTAATTTATAATGCTTTCAACAGGTCAAATAAATAAATACATCGAATAAAACCCTTATTTAATTTATGATTGCTGTGACGTTTCTGTAAATCTTACGAACGTCATGAAACCATGATAAACGATTTACAGTTGCTTATTAATCAGTTATCCATCTCAGTCATCTGTTTTATTATTAAATATAATATATTTACGTAATATACATTTTTTAAGTCTAGAAACAATGACACATAATTGTCATTGTTAGCAGTTCGTGCGAATATCACGAACGACGTTTCATAACTGTTTAAAACTCTAAGGGTTAATAATCTATTTACTCAAAAAACCTTTGATTAATATGGATGTAATGTAAATGTACTCGTATGTCTGTGCGTCTTGTCGCCCTATTTTCAAAGCTGTATTATTTTTTAATAAAATGTCATTATATTTTAAAATGTAAATACTGGACAGATCTATCAATAATATATCGTCGTATTACTGGCAAAAGAGGTTAAAGTAAAAAAGTGAGTTTTGAGATAATCGAGTTTTAATGTTTGAGTCTCTC
>JAGVSQ010009668.1:0-13453 GCA_022683975.1 Rhyacophila evoluta
AATTTAGAATTTAAAATCAATTTCCATCAAGCACCATCGGTCGAAAATATTAATTGTAGATTTTTGTGACATAAACATGATCAAATGAACGAAAAATACAATTCAAATTATTTATATGTAGATAAAATTATTATAAAAATGATTGCCAGTATAAAAAATACTGTTTCCAAAATTTAAATTTAGAAAATAATTCATCCAATATTTTTTGTAAGGGGAAAAATACAATGGAAGAGTGAGGCTTCGTTTGTTTATGACAATATTATGCAACCGTATTGTATAGTTCGCTTTCACCGCGAAAGAAGAAGAAGAAAACACATGCGTCAAATCTTAGAAAATAATCTCGTGTTTTTATTCCGTGTTTGGGAAAATTTATGGAGTGATACGTTAGCGGTGATTACAATACGAGCTTGTAAACGTAGACATTTCCCTGAGGTGTCGTTTGCGGTCTCATGTAAAAATACGCCATCGGAAATGCAGAAATCTGTAAATAATCTTTCGTGCGAAGAAGATTTTCCAAAAACTAGCCCATAATCTTGACGTCTAAAAAAGTTCTTGTTATCAATAAACAGAATTTACTTAATTATTTTAATAAAAAAATACATGCATCAGTTCGTTCTCTATACATTAAATTCTCATTTTGCACGGTTTTGAAATTATACGGTCCAAGAAAAAAGATTTTTCTTTTACACTGATTTTTTATATGAACACGGCATAATTTTTACATTCAAATCGTACTACATTCAGTGAACATTTGATTCTATTATAAGTGAACATGAAAAAGATGGCACACTTTCAATTATTTAGTAATGGTAAACATTTACTATAATGAAATGTCACCAAAAAACAACGACAAACGGGCATGTTTATTGTCAGCGGGCCTGAATGACTAAATAACGATGTTATTTGATTTTTCTTTTTCTTCCATATCCGCTCCTTAAGTGGAGCATATATACATCACGTGTTGCGTCCAAGAATACATGTCGCCCGCCAGTATTCTTACGCCCTCCCAGGTCATTTCTGCTTCCCGTAACTCTGCCGAATAATTCTATATATATAGATTAAGCGGCTTTTTATGATGTCGAGAACCGATCGGCTTAAAGAATGTGCAGGTCAGGTTCAGACTTTCTTGAGGCATCCCCAATATGTGGCCGAGCCAGGTCCAGTGTCTCAACTTTACTTTGTGAGTGATTAGTGGCTGCATGGTCCGTTCTCTTATATCCTCGTTTCGAACAAATTCATACCACCGTATCCCCAGAATCTACCGCAGGCGTCTGTTTTCAAAGCTTAGAATAACCATATTATTATTTTTAGACGTGGAAATTGGTAATTATTCTTTCTTTTTCTGATATTCCAGATTGTGTTTTGTTCTTCTAAAACATTTTATTTAGATAGATAAATTTCCATCAAGCACCATCAGTAAAATATTAATTATTTAGATAGGTAATGTGACAGAAAATAATGAAGAATTATTATTTATAAATAATATAAGTTATAGAAATAGTACGAGGGTATTTTTTAGCATAATTTAAATAATTTGAAGATTAATAATCATTTTTTTTCGACAATAACTAGATTTTTAACAATGCATTTATTGTTCACATACGTATATGCAGTATAATTCGGTTGCATCAGATAGAGTACTGACAGCTTGCAACAAAAAAAAATAAGGAATGCAACGACTTAAAAAAAAAAAAAACGAAATAATAATAAAAATAGGAAGTTCGCGGAAATGATGTATTGAAATCGCTCGTGCATAAATCGGGCACTCCGTTCGCGCGCATAAAATCAACATTTCTCATTCGAGCACTTCTGCGTGTGTGATAGACAACAGTTTATACATATGATAATGACATTTTTAAACTAACTCGCATTTAGTTGAAACATTTTTGATCTTGAAATGATACATATGAGTGAGTATGTGCTTAGCTCATTATAAAATACAGTCATGATAAATGTCTAACAAATGATTTAATTGCTTACCGTGTGTGTCAATATAGCTGATTCAAAACTTCTCTTTATTAAAATTAAAGATGTCGTTCATAATATTTATAGTCCTGTAGTGTTATATTATGGAATGTTGTTGTATGATATTATAGTATATGTCTCCCTATTAGCTTAAAGGTTAGCGTTCGCACCTAATGGCTTCGATTCCCACATCTGTCGGATTTAAAAAAATCCAAAAATGCAGGATTGGGTTGATTAATTAATTATCTGATAAACAATTCGCGTGAAAAACGATTTGCAAAGATACATCTTCACATTACGGAGATTCATATACTTCACTTTCGTAATGGATATCTTCACACTGTGTAGATCCATATGCTCCAATTTGGAAGTAAACAAAGTATAAAAAAAATATATATATCTGAAAATTATTGTATCCACAATTAAATTTAAGTATTATATATTGTATAATTATATGAATTCATGATTTGATTTCCCGCATTCATCGTTTTCCCGTATTTAAATATTTTTTTTCTTCCGTCTCTTGACAAATGAAGAATCGATGCAGTCATATTCACAATATTAAGATTTATATGCTACACTTTGCAAAATGTATCTTTGCATTGTGAAGATTACTACGTTTCACATTTACACGTTCTTGTGAATATAGCCTATCTTAGAAAGTAATCATTATTTATTCTATCATTTTTGCTCCCAACGTGGAGCGTATACAGTGTGAAGATATCCATTTCAAAAAAGGAGTATATGGCTAGGAGACTATTTTTCACGAGAATTGTTTGTCAGACAATTACTCAACCCAATGTGCACTAAATCCTATATTTTTGGATTTTTTGAAAAATCCGAGAGATATGAGAATCGAAGCCGCATATCCCGGATTGTTAGGCACGTACGCTAACCTCTACAATACAGGGGAGACATAAAGTAAACTTTGGAGTTGGGTCAAAAATATTGACTCATATCAAACTCTTTTGATTAAAATTTTATTGGTTTTTTACAGATAACAGAGATTATAAAGTATTGTTCTTATTGCGCTTGGTAAAAAATAATAAAAAAAATGTATGCAAAAAAGGTTGTCAGTCACTACCGTATAAAGAGATATTGCTTTTATGTATCGTTCGCAGCCGCCTTATGAATAATTTCAACATAACCAGAGATGGCAAATCGCAATAGATTTTTATTTCCACCTTCGATGCTGTCTGATCCCATGGGAATCTTCCGACAATAACATTGGTTTTAGATTTCTTCAGTCAAAAAATATCATCCCTTAATAGGAAATTGCATTGCCGCAACAATATGTCATTGCATTAAAATTATTCGATCAAATAATAATAAAAAATATCCATTATATTCATATTGCTATTGGTATCTTCCACCTGAGTGTGGTAAGCATAGCTGGGGGTGCTGTAAATAATAATTCGCTTATTACAATTTTAAAATTTGTATTTAATTTCCGGAAACAGCACAGAATATCGACCGTGGAAAAGATAAAGAACATAAACCACATATTTTTTTAACAGGAGGCAGAAAAAACGTTTTATTTAATAATTTTCAGCCAAAGTCAAAACATTGGTTGAAGTATACGAAGACTAAAACCGGTCTTTTATTTACTCGATATTGTATTAATTTATTAAGTTATTTAAGAAAAAATAATAAAATTCATTAGGTGGAAGCCCCTTTTCCTGGTCGCAAATTTCACAGGGCGTCCTTTTTTCGAGCTTGAAAATTAAATTTAGACACAAATTCGACATTTTCAGTTGACATTTTTTGATAGATGGTGTATAAAGTTCTAATTATAGAATAAAAGCTTTTTTGAAAAATTGAGGATTGCGTACTTATTCCTTTCTACAGACATATAGTCTGCGTATTGCTACGCTTGTGCATGCACACTTGTACAAATATAATTAAGCGTGTACCTTAACAATTAACAGCGTCTCACATTCATAACGCCATGATAGTTCATCTTTAATCTCCAATGACTCCAATGTCGTAAAAACTATACCGAACAGTGAAACTATTAAGTTGTATACATTGTGATTATCGTATAAAAGCTATTTGTTCCACAGTTAGTTAGTTAGGTTAGTTCCATACAACTCATAAAAACAAAATACGTAAAGATAAATAACGGGGCTTGATTATTTTTCTATGATTTTTGAATTCTTTTTCGGTTCACCATGTACCAAATACTGTGCATTTTTATAGCAACGTATGGATTTGAATAAAGACAGATGTTTTTACTTTATTATTTATTTTTAATATCTCGATACATAAAGAAATCTAATTCACTTTAGCGAAGTAGCACATATTGACTTCCGTGGTTTGAAATTACCTCAACAAATTTTCATCAATCTTATTTATCAAATACACCGTAAATTTCTGTAATCCAAAAATGTTCTTAAATGTAGATGAAACTATACTATGATTGTGACTTTAAGCCTAATTACATGATTTCACTCCGCATTCCATTGATCAGAATCCCAGCTGTCTGGTTCTACACGATAAACAATGTCTTGTAGGATATATTTTTCACCACTCCACGTGAAGACCACGTGGATCTGTAAAGTTATTCTAGTTATATCAACAAATTGTTTTACGCGAGGACCAAATATTCGACCAAACCTCAAATTCATTGGTATTCGTCTAAATGTTGTTTAAATACTTATTATTTTTTATCCAGTAACGGAAAAAAAGAAGGTTTGAACTTGGACTGATTATTCTTTAAGCCAACCGGTCGTCGGCGTCCCGGAAGGCCGCTAAATACTATCTATAGAATGTATTTGGTGGAGTTACGGGATGCAGGTATGACCTGGGAGGACGCAAGAATACTATCGGGTGGCAAAGATTCTTGGAGGCAGCACGTGGTGTCCATGTGCTTTACTTAAGGATCCGATATGGAAGAAGAAGAAGAAATAAGTTCCACATTTTAAAATAGAAATTTATAAACGTCTAATCTTTGTCCTGGAAGGCCGCGAAATACTATCTATAGAATGTATTTGGCGGAGTTACGGGATGAAGGTATGACCTGGGAGAAGCTAGAATACTGGTAGGCGACAGGGATTCTTGAAGGCGACACGTGGTGTCCATATGCTCCACTTAGGGAGCGAACATAACTGAACCTAATATCTCCGGTGTCAAACAATTTAAAAGCGCGCACGTATTAGAACTGAGCGATTACGGCGACTAAATATATTATACAATGAATGTAATTTTATGCATTTTATAGAATGATAAATTGTGTCATATGACCCTAATATTTTGTTAAAGAAGCATTGACTGTTTACATTATCATGTGGACAATATGGTATTTTTATTTAAATTGTGAAAACGTATTGTGTTTGTTATTATTTTTATCCTGGGACATAATCCTTTGATGCCATTTCGTCGCAAGAAAAGCCTGGGGTATAATCTACCCCTTAGTTGTATCAGGGGCGCATACTATTCGCAGCTGAGTATTTGTGCGAACCCCATGTACCGTAGAAGCAAATTGCTCAGAAAAACATCGCCCGCTATGGTGCAATTTGATGCGATTAATAAAATGTCACACATGACATGTTGTTCTCATATTATAGTATAAAATTATTCATTCATAGACAATCAGTTTAAACACTATATTAAGGAGGTTTTATTTAATTTAATAAATCAAAACAACAACTAAAAACTATTATAAAACCAATTTATTGAACTACTTTTGCAAGAAAAATGAGTGTCTAAACACCTGTAGTTTACAGTATTATTTGTAAAACCGTAAATGCTGTATTTTAAAAATCGTTTTGTGCTTAAATACGTGGAAAACTTAAAACTTCAATATGATATGTCATTGAAAAATAATTGCCATTTCAATGTTTTATTAGATGCTTCATTCTCAATTTATAAAATTCAACTTATCATAGACAACATTCTAAATTAAAGTGTGGCCATGCAGAAAAAATATATTAATTGAACCATCTAAACATAAATTACGAGGTAGCGTAATTGGAAGCGTGCGCGCTTAGTATTCCAGTAAATGCGAGTTCGATTTCTCATCTGTTGGATTTAAAAAAATATATTTAAAAATGCAGGACTGGTTGCCTATTATGTTGAATTGTCTGACAAACAATTCTCGTAGAAATTAATCTGTCGAGACGTTTTCACATTGCGAATATCCATATACTCCACTTTTGGAGTGGATATCTTCAGACTATGTTGATTAAATGCTCCACTTTGGAAAAGCGAAAATGGTGTATAAAAAAACAAATATAACGTAGAATTAAAACGTTCAATAATTTAAGTTGTCAATGAAGTCACTAATATTGGGATATTTTTTTATTATTAAATTGTAATATCTACTGAAGGAGTGAAAATGTATCACTAATATTTCACCAAGTATTCCTTGTATGATTAAACATTATTGTGTAATAGAATCAAAATTAAATGTGGCCATTTATAAAAAATAGAGAACATAGACAATAATTATTTTAAAGAATAGTCTACATTATTAGAAACGTATCATAATTTCAATGGTCAATGAAGGTAATAATGTTTAGATAAATATATTTTTTAATTGCATTATATTTTTTAGTGTACGAATTGTCAAATATATAATATGCGCATAGATATTCCCAAAATAATTTCTGTCTCAAGTATCCCTCGTATAATAAATTTGGTGTATGATCGATTCTAAATTCAAAATGTGGCCATTCACAGAAAATAATTGTGAAAAATATTGGAAACACTGTATTTTTTTCAGTGGTCAATGAAGTTAAATATTATTTAGATAGATTGCTTTAATTACATTGTAATTTTTACAGAAGGAGTTGTCAAATGTACATAACCCCACTAATATCCGCATCAAGTATCCCTCGCATGATGTATTTAATGTGTAATATGTCTATGCAACGTCAGCTGCACTTAGTAATGAACACAAAGAGTTACAAACTTATTGAAAGGGGCTTGGTAATTGTGAGTTTGGAAATAACACAGTTTGTGTTGTCGGCCTGTGTACCATAACGCAATCAATATGGCGCTATGTGATGTATTGTCCTGCCCACCCCCATTTGGCCTTAGCGATAATGATGCATTGCACTTCCAGAAGAATTCGTTTAATTTATTTGCAAGGGTAGGAACGAGAATCATAAAGTGTAATTATTACACATTGTGTTTAGCCGTTACTAATTACTTTTTAAGATTGTGTGACGAATTGTCCATTTTGAATGTTATAATTAAACAGTAATAATATAATATTATATATTGTATATTCTCTCCTTGATAGTGCAGAGGTTAGCGTAGGGGCCTCGCAATCCGGGGAATGTGGGTTTGATTCCCATATCTGCCGGATTTTAAAAATTTGTAAATGCAGAATTGGGTGCCCATTCGGTTGAGCAATTGTCTGACAATTCTCGTGAAAAATAATTTGTCAAGACATGTTGTATTCACACTGAATAGATCCATTTAATTCCAACTTTGGAGCAAACATATCCACACTGTATAGATCTATATGCTCCACTTTTAGAGCGGATGATACTTTCCTATTTCTTACAAAAACTACTATGATTTCAATGATGTCATCAATAAACAAAAATATTGATCAATGTCAATAGAAATAATTATTCTAAATTAAACCTAGGACCGGCATGCACATGTGTGTATCAAATGACATTTGTATAACGGCTGCGCCTATCACTCATATACATGATTTCATTGCGTCTCAGAGGGGAAGAGAGGGAGTATTTAAAGCGGCTAGATACAGTTATCAGTAAAGAGTATCTGCCTGGGTATATCATCTCTTTTATTTTTACATTTCCTGTAGTTATTTAATATTTAATATTATTATCATACAGTGAGCATATGGATTGACACAGTGTGAAGATGTCCACTCCGAAGGTGCAGTATATAGATCACCATAATGTGAAGACGTCTTGACAGATTATTTGTCAGACAATTATTCGACCCAATAGGCATTCGGTCCTGTATTTCAAGATTGTTTAAATCCGGCAGATGGGAAATCGAACCCGAATTGCTAGGCTACCAGGAAGACATGTTGTATTATTTAACTTTTAATTTATAAATAATTAAATGATTTTTAATGACAATAATTATTGATCTAGAAGATTTTGCGTTATTAGAATTTAATACATAATTTTTTTACTGGACACTGAAGCCAGATCCGTAAATTTTGGAATAGTAAGGAAAGAGTTTATTTAGTAAAATTTTAGTACACCAAATCGGATTTTTTGTTAAAACATGTATTTCAAATTGAAAGATATTTCTGAATGTAAAAATAGTCTAAGACACGAATATAAAATAACATATTATACCAGAAATTAAAACGATTAAGAAAACATGTCGATTCGGCGGAATTTGTTAAAAATTTACGTACCGTAAAACTGCTTCACGGACAGGTTAATCATTGATCTGGCCTGATAAAAATAATAACCAAGTCGTGAATATTCATGAATTTACGAAAAATTGTTCATTGCACGCGTTTTTGTGTAATAATTCTGTTATTTAGTGCCATCAATCTAGATAAACAGGACGTAAAATATTGCAGGCATATGTCGGACATCTTAAATGCCATGTCGGCGTCAAATTAGATTAATGTACAGAACATAATCAGTGTTTTAGAATTAAGTTTTGTATTTGTCAACGTCATCGAAGAGAAAAAATGCAATAAATATAAGTGACCATCACACGGATGTTACAGACGGAGTTGCAGTTATAAATACTGAAGTCGCTTTCTAGGGTTTATTATTCAAATTGTATTATTGACTAATGGCGATTTTCATAAATTAAGTATAACGGTGTAAGTATTAAATAAAAGATTCTTCTCGGGAAATCTTGGGAATTCCCGTAAACTTTTAGTTCCCGTTTGCCGGAAAACGGCTAATTTATTCGTTGCATGAGTATTACTGTAAGTTTCTCTTTTTTCTGCACTTCCAGTCTTTATAACAATACTCCCGGGAACGTAATTATAAATTTCCCGTTTTCCATAAAGAAAAACGAAAAACAAAAACGTTACCAACTAGACTTTATTATACTAATTTCCAGGATTTTTTCGTCTAATAGAGTAGATTACTTCATGATATCAGAAATAAAAGATAGCTGATTAATATTGGATGTAAAGATGGAGCAGAAGGCTATAATATTAATAAAAAGTAAGTATGGTGCCAATATTAATGCCACAACCGAAATAGCTATCGACAAAATTAATAGTACGTAGAATTCTAATTGAGTTTGAATATTCAGCCATCCAGTCGATCCCCACATTTGTCAGATTTATCCTCATCCAGAAGATGATTGTTGGGTAGAGCAATTATCTGACAACCGATTTTCTTAAAAAATAATCTGTCATGACATATCTTCAGACTGCGGAGATCTAAATACTCCACTTTCAGATTGGATATCTTCACACTATATACAAAAAAATCTGCCATTTATAAATTATAGTGTAGGAATTTCCTTACGAAATTGAAAATTTATATTGGAAATAAACAAACACAAGAATTACAAAATTGCTAAGTAATTACAAATGTCAAGTTACATTTTATAAAATAGCAGGTCCATTTTAAAAACGGATTCGTTATAAAAATTCGTAATCTAGAAATGGATATTTTAAGTGACTGATTTCTGTAATATCATATTGATATCGTCGAGATTATCTAGTTTTAAGTATTAGTTTATTATGTGTCCTTAAGTGGAATATATATAGTAAATAAACATGGCGACATACAATTTGTTGGCATTTCAAGTATTACCGTCCAAATTCCATATATCGGACAGATTAGTCGGAAATGCGTTTCTGAAATCCCTTCGAAATTGCGTGGCCGAATGGACGATAGGAGTTAAACAGGCCGTTTGATGCATTTGACACGTACAAACGGAGGTGGCGGCTGCCAAATCACCTACCAGGAGCTCAGAAGTAAGCGCGGATGAATCCACGAAAAAAGTCAGCAAGGCGTTCCTAATAGCAATCAACTGCTAATG
Organism: Rhyacophila evoluta; assembly: GCA_022683975.1. Lineage (NCBI taxonomy): Eukaryota > Metazoa > Arthropoda > Insecta > Trichoptera > Rhyacophilidae > Rhyacophila > Rhyacophila evoluta. The sequence continues at coordinate 9,922 of JAGVSQ010009668.1, forward strand.
TACGACACTAGAATTAATTACCCAGTCGATTTTCTGGCATCCTGATACTTAATTGTTTCACATGGATCTCTGTCGATTTAAAAAACTTAAATTTTCTTCTATTGAAATGGAGCATTCGTATCTCAACATACGTAAATCTTACTTAGTATGTCTAATATATCAACTTTGGAAAGAAAAAAGTACGTAAACCTCAGCTTTCCAAAATGGCTTATTTCGATGATCACAATATAATATACAACTTAATACTCGTTCTACTTAAAAGGCTATAAGCTGTAAATAATGAGTTAATATTTCAATTTAGCTTTCAAGTTTGAAAAAACGATAGCCTGTCAAAATTTAGACCAGGAAAAAGGACTTTCACCACTTTTAGAATAACGTAGTATAATACTATTAAATTAGGTAAATAAGACGTCAGTTTTAGTCTTCTTGTACTTCAAGGTTGTGTCTATCACTTATTTTGAATTTAGCTCAAGATCATTAAGTAGACGTTTTTTGTTTCTACTATAAATTTTGGTGTGCGCGGGTTACGTCTTTTTTCCTTTCCATTGTCGATATCATTTAGTGGTATTTTTGCTCAGTACCATGCCTGCTAAAACGTAACTTTTTACAATATGAAAAATTATGTGGACTGTAAGTAATTTACATTTTTTTTACTTTGCATAACAAAAATTTTATACGTTTGCTACACCACAGTATATGCCCTCATAATAGACGTAAAAACTTAGCGGGTGAAAATTTTACCCTTTATAATAATAATAATACAAGAAACTAATAATTATAATGTATAAATTAAGGAGTAAATAGTTATTTAATTGCGAAAAGCTTGATAGTATAAAAGTAAATTAAGACGAAAGTTATCGAGGAAACACATATTAATTAAGCAGTTAAATAAAATACTTCGAAGGTTGTATGAAAGAATAAAACTAAATATCCCTTCAATAGGTCTGAAAAAAAACAAAAGAATAAATCGAAAGTATTTTCAGGCGTTGTTTAATCCCTTTTCCGGGATAAACTTGGAGCCAAGACACCTGAAAACGGTACCCTCTGCTGACCTTTCATTTGGCAACACTGTGGACCAGGGTAATTGCGCACAGGCTAGAAAACAAACCGTAAGTTTACTAGGACCTAGCCCATAAATTGTGATTTTGTTTAATTAAGGGTTAATACGCTCGGCTGGATTGCCTGCCTACCCTTAAGGCAGATTTCTGAGAGCCGGCGAAATATTCACAGTAAAATTTACTACATTCAACATTATGCGAGTCGGGGAATCATAATTTCTCCCGCCGACGGAAATGGGGGGATTATTTTTTTAAAAAGGCAACATTATGGAAATTAAGATGCGAAGAAGGAGCACCTTAAGTGTTTTGTAATGTCACATTTTAATAAATGTTTCCCTAATTAATTATTTGGTAAAATAATACACTCCGGGCAGAGAAGGCGATTAACGCCTTTGTTTTTGAGAAAATACGTTAAAAGGGTGAATTCTTTTAAGGTTAATTAAAAAATATGCGAACTTTTTTTTACATTGAAAACGTTTTTAAGAAAAGAATGCCTTACTTAAGAAGAAAATACGTCTCTTTCTATTTTCTTTTGAAATTTTTCGCAATAATGAAGAAATTTAATTGGTACTAATTATAATATTTTTATTATACACTTATGAAATTATACATATCAATTAACACATCGTCGCCAAAATTGCAAGAACACGTAACTTAATTGTTTAGTTGAAGTCATTTTGTAAAATACAGTTGATTTTTTTCCAATATCTTGTAACATTGGTACGATTGATTAATTTCAGTAAAATATAATCCTACATGTTTTTTTATCGATAGTAATTTCGGTTGTGGCAGTATTTGCTTATTACTGCGCTTAACTAATATTTTAATATTTATGTATTATATTTATCGATATTTGTTTTTATTATATTCACTATTAAACACGTGGAACATATAGATTTCAACAATATAAAGATTTATTTTGATAACTAATAACTTAGAGCACCGGTCAGGTAAGGTTTTTATTTAAATTTAGTTTTTAGGCACCCATGTAGTAATTTTATTAACCCTTTGAGTGGTATGGGCGTATGTGTACGTCCTTGCGCCGTGTCGTCTTATTTTCAAAGTCATTTATTTAGTTGAAAAATAAAATGTTACTATTTCTTTTAATATAAATACTAGATAGATCTCTCAATGATATGTAGAAATCATTAACCCTTGTCGTTAATTTTTAGGCTAGAAAAAAATATGTAAACATTGCGAAAAGAAATGAGAAAAAAAGGTGACTTTAGCATTGAAAAAAATCCTTATACTCTTTCGATAATTATTATGTTTTGTAAAGAAACCAATTGCTATTCATAAAAACACATGGAACGGCATATAAATCAGTCCAATGCGTTCAAATTTCATCTCAAGTGCTCCTTTCATTCTGAAATGCTAGCAACCACATGTGGTAATGTTATACACATTCTTACTTATGTTGCTTCTTTTTTGGACATAGAAGAGAGTTGTTTATAAATTGATTTATTTTTGTTGATTTTATGATATTTGCTTAATTGAGAGCGGCGAAAGATTTTACTGTTTAAACGGTGTATGCATAAAAAAATAGCTCACTAATAAAAGGCTTAAGTGATAATTCTGTAGGTTTGCTAAATGGATAGCTATTTCGATTGTGATAGTATTAGTCACATATTTCCGAATGAGAAAGGTTTAATAGTATGAAAGAAATAGAGTTTAAGTGAATAAGTTAACTAGTTATTTGTACAATATAGAAATATTAGTTCGTTCACAAGGAAATAAGAAATCATAGACAAAAGTCAGATATGTGATCACAAAATTATTCGACGCATATACCGAGGGCAGGAACAATCCCTTTGGAAATCTGTGAAAATTGGTCGACCATCCTGTGGGATACACCCCCGCAGAATTCCTGTTCGCCGGTGGCTGCTTTAGGGCAGTTTCCATGCGGGTCGCACTTCCTCCTAAATAACGTAGCCCGGTATGATTCCGGGCGAATCAAATATCACGTCCCGGATATGCCCGTCTTGGCAGGGCGGGTCCGTCCCTTTGGTCAGTTTATGAGATTGAAATATGATTTGTGCGAGGCGCGCGTGTCCCGATTTTCCCGCGTGATTGGGAGCCAGTTCCCGTATTTATTATGTAGATACAGTCGTTGGTATTCAGGCCAGTCGGTGCGCTCCACTTTATTGCCCGCCCTCTCCAGCCGCCCCTGTAATGGCTCTTCACTAACAATTTTCATCTGAAGAAAATATAATTTCGATCTGATTAGGGGATCAGAATGAGAAAACAAAAAAATCAAGGCCGGTCAAAAATATTCCAAATTAAATTCTTTCTTTTCTCAACATAACATTATCGCTTCCACAATAGATAAATATATTCGATGGTTTATAGTGCAAATTGGTAAATGTTTGATCATTTTACTATTTAAATTATTTAAAACTGGTAAACTTCCATATGTGACATATCACTGTTAGCGACCCGGGTTTCGCCTTTCGGCATCTTCAGGCTATATTATA
>JAGVSQ010009669.1:0-13453 GCA_022683975.1 Rhyacophila evoluta
CTATGTATCATTGAAATAAAAATCTACCTATACTATAATTACGTAAATTAAGTATCAAATGTCTTAAATATTAATTTCTGTGTTAGTGTGAGCACTTGTCATGCGTGCAGTTGCTATGTGAGCACTTGTCATGTGCGCAGTTGTCATGGAACCCTTGGAAATCTATGATCTCCAGGTCACCTAAGTAACCTATTTGATAATTTCAAGTGACCTAGTTCCGCAAATAATGTAGAGTACATAAAAATAAATTATAAAACTTAAGGAGACCAAATATAAATTAGACTTGACTGAAGTGAAATCACAAATTTTGTATCGGGGAGCCATTGATATTGAAAAGTTGATAAACAATTGAACTAAAACTTGACAATTGTATTTATTTTTATAATAACTAGAATCAATCGCAATTTTGATTTTAATATAAGTATAATTATTTTTCAAAAAAATTGTTTTGTTTGCTTTCCCTTCCATCACTATATATGTATCGATACCTATTATGCTGGTATATACCGTGGCTTAACGAAAATGAGGCAGTCTTGAAAGTACCAGAAGGGTTCCAGGAACAGCTTCCCAAAATCTTGGTTGGTGTGCATGATAGCTATTTTAATTAATTAAGTCCAGTTAATATCTAGACTTGTTGAGAAAGAACCTCGCTTGCCGTAAGATTTCATATTTTCACAGAAAATACTTCTGACCCAGAATGTCTGATTTTGACTTATGGCCAAAAAAGGTCGTCTACACCTGATCCAGCCAATCCCTCTGGCTTAACCCTTCCCATGCTAGAATATTTTTCCAAATCGTAAGTATTATATTAAATTATACTTTTTTATAGATCTGACTTAAAAAGCAGTCTAAAACTCGTCCAGTGTTTATTATATACATTCCTAATAAGTTAATCACATTTGGTGACCAAGGGGTAAGATAAGGTTGAAATCGTACAGCTGCTGAGGATTAAAAAAATGATAAGATTCAATAAATCAATGGCTTTATTGCAAACCAGCTTAACTCCATCCAAGGTCGTAAAACTAATTTTGATGCCAATCTATTCAGCTTTAATTTTTTATCGCATATAATATACTTTATAATACACAAAAGTTACAAAATGCAGTTACATACACATTCGCCAAAGTTTTTCATTGCTCCCAAATGTTTTACACAAATGGAGTTAACTGTTTTGCAAATTAAGCACATCAATATCCAATGTTTAACCTATATAATATATAGATTGACTTGGCTGATGTCCAATTTTTGAGAAGAAAATCTATTAAGAATCCACAAGTGTGCAAGAAATGGGGCCAGTGCTTCAGCAAGTGTTATTAGTTCACACTGCCATTTTATCAGCACTCCATACGCCTATATGTAGATGCTAAGGGCTATGACCCAATGACATGGTGTGCCTGTGCCTGCACATATTACTCAAAACGTTTTCCCATTCGATTCAATTTTATGTGAGTCATCATTCATCATTAAAAGATAATCATTCATCATCGTATATGTATATACCAGGAATAAATATCCTTCAAGATGTGTCACTAGAAGAACTTTCCATCACAAAAAAGTCTCCATATGAGGTGTATATTTTACAAAAATATTAATACAGTTGGCAGGTAAATAATATGATAAATCAACATCAGACTAAGCCATTGGTTCCCAAAGTGGGAGCTGATGCTGTCTAGGGGGGGTGGTAGTGAATTCAGAAGCATTTAGGTGGCGTTCTAATATTTGGTGGACGCCGGTTCTTTCTACAAGAAATTTATAATTACATTACGCAAGCTACTAATTCATTGAAAAGCCGAAGATCTTACTTACCGTTTCAAACACATCATGTTTCAGTTTACAGAAAGGAAGGAGGAATCGGAGAAATTATTTGAAATAAAACCACAAGCATATTAATATTTACATTGTCTTTATTTTCACAAGTAATTCACAGCTCCTTCGAAACCACGTAACATAAGAGAGAGAGATCTGGTAAGGTCACTCTGCTTGCAAAGTTTGCCCGAGCGGGTATATAAATTATAAAAAATAGAAACATCCCACAGGACTTGGAAATCCCAACGCAACATACACATCCCGCCTTAAATGATAGAAATCACACATAAATGAGAATAATTAGACCACAAGGCCAACAATCGATCAAATTACCATAGCAGACAATTCAGAAGTAAGGCAAAACTAAAATTCAATGAACAGCACATTCTCTGATAATTATGTTACCAATGAAGGGAAATATTAATTAAGTGAGAATTTGATACATTCACATCGCAGAGAACAATTTACTCCATTTTCAAGCACGTTCAGGGCAACAAGATGAAGGAATAATCAGGACTATAATCCACTGAATGATTATGAAATTACTGGAAATTCAGTACAAAATTATAACTGCTCCATAGTTATACTTGGTAGCTGTCATTTCTGCATGACCTTGACTGATACATAGTGAGATAATTTCCAAGACAGCTCTATTTTCGAAACGGATGTTAAAAAAGGCTTTTTCAAAAGGCATATTTCAGAAGTATCATAAAGTATAATTTTACAAATGACTTCTCCTATTGCCGACAACGTTATTTGCCAAGGTCATACAGAAATGACAGCTATATACAGCATGTTTTCTCATCTACTTTGATTCTTATTCAATTGCAAAACCTGTGGATTTGTTACATATCTCCCTTTTAATATTGGTGAATGAATTGTCAAAAACAAATATAGAGATATTAAAGCGCAATTATTAATTGAATTTCATTTACAGCACATCTTAAGCCAGCGATTTCCAACCTGGAGGCATCTAAATTTGAAAAAGATCATGTCTACATCATTGTATCTATTAAAAAAATAAAAGGTGAGGCGCAGAGATTTTTTTTTTGGGAGGAGTAGAAGCAAAAACATTGGAAACCGCTGCCTTAAGCCTTCACTAGAAGAGATATCCAATGGTTTGTAGGAATATTTTCAGTATTTTAGTCAAAATGCCGATGTAAGTTCTCCAATATTCGGTTAAGTTAAAATATATTTGTTTTAAAAAATCAAAACAAAACATGATTGGATCAATTAAATTCATGAATTTATTTAATCATACGACATGATGAAATTTGTTGAACCTATTTATACATACATAATTCAAATAAACGTACCAAATATAAATACATAATAACTAATAAACAGATAGAACAAATGAACCGTATTATTTCAACTATTTATTACAAAGAGTTATTGCAAAAATTGTCAATGCTACAATTTAACTTTTAATGGACTCACTGAACCACAATAGAGAAATGCATAAATTATTATAAATACAATATTGACTGATGGCGCTTGATAGAAGCTGATTTTAAACACAAAACTATTTGAAAAAAGTGTCATGTTGATCATTATTCGCAACTCAGGTTTTATTTTTCGGTATCTTCAGGTGTATACATGAACGATGTGTAAAATCAATTCACAATATGATGTGATATACCAAATATAAGTATTATTAATGTATATCATGCAATGTAAGTAGCACTTTTTTTATACATACAGCCTGAAGATGCCGGAAAATGAAACCCAGTTCGCAAACAAGCCATATTTAATTCAACATCGATTGTATCAAGACTTCAGCTATTTTTGGATAATATTAATGTATTTTTAAGTGCATGAAGTCCACAGAAATTCTTCTAGTATTAATTTAAATACATTAAACCAGGGTTTCCCAAACACTTTCTGCAGTGGAACACTTTGCAAACCTGGAAAATTTAACAGAACACTTAGCTCATTTTTTTAGGTTGGGTAATTCCTACCAGTGAGAGGATCTTTAAATGTGTTACAGTCTATCAAACCTTTCCAAATTGTAGTGGAACACATTTAAAGAACATCAGTAGTTTGGGGAACCCTGCATTAAGCTCATAACGTTTCAGATGCAAGTCAATAGTGTGGATTTTACTCTTTTTATAAGCTTTTATTTAGTTCTGCTTTCTTCTTATTATGTTTTGACAAAATTATTGCAGTTAAACGGGTCTATGACATATTTTATTGAATTTTAGTGAAGTGTATTTACTTTTAAACGTTCAAGCAAGATTTCCTTTAAGCACTTTTATGTTGGGAGCTATGTGTTTATTTGTTTTTAGTTAATTTATTTATATTAACCGACTGAAATAATATAGCTAAGAACTATTGGATAATAAGTGTAAATTTTTTCCTATTCACAATACATTCCGGTTAATTGAGAGAAATTAAGGCAAGAATACCAATATACTAATTTAAAAAATTACAACATTGTATTCTCGATAAGATTTTTAAAAATAGAATAGATAAATATAAAATAAAATGCAATTTGTACTAGAAATCAAAATATTTAATAAATCTGTTGCCTAATACTAGAAGTGCATAAGATATTGGTAAACTACTTTATAATTTTTCTTTTAAGATACTAAAAAAACTGCGTAATTATCCGCATTACGCTTGACAATTTATATCTTTTATAATGCAACCGAATATTCATGATTTATATTGTTGATTGAACAAACTGTCACCTAAATTGAATGATTAATATATTTAATAAAAAACACTTCTAGGAAAAGGACACAGATACAATCACTTCCTTTAAGTAAGTGAAAACTAAATAATTTAGTTGTAATATGCTTTTGAAGATGACAGTGTTTACCTGTAACATTTCACCTTAAGTATCTGTCACAAATAAACCATGTCAAATATTAACCATAATTATTGAAGTATGAAACAGGTAACTAAATATCAAACACAATTTTGAAAATTTTCAGTCAATCTCAACAAATATCAACTATTAAAATCCATCCAAAGCCTCATTAAAAAATTAATTAGTAATTTAATATCGAATTATATTGTATTTTAGGTTTGAGATGGTAAATTTTAATGAGACGTTTAGATGGACATTAAAAGCAGTTCATCCGTCATCTTGTATACCAGTGAGTAAACGCTCCGCAGAACTGTTATCGTGATGAATTATTTTCATAAAAAATCAGCTAAAAATCACAATTATCTTCCTCTTCACTCGGCAGAATAATATTAGAGATGAGGGGGCAGGACACGCCTTGCTGCCATCATAACTCGGAATGTATCTTCTGTTTTCGTACATCTGAAAAGAAAAATTCTTTTAAATCAGCAATTACTTGGCAGCACCCCAATTTAAATGGCTGAATAATTAATTTACATGGATATAAAGATAATTATTTTTGTTATCACTATTTCAGAAATAGACTTATAAAAAAGTTCCTGAAGAATATGTCAAACTCTATTGTCCTGGATAGTCATAAGCATACGATTCTTATAACATTGAGTTTGTTGAATAAAAGATAAATCCATGATGTATTTCTCATTAACAAGTTTATAACATAAATAAGTATCATAGTTCCTGACATATGATTTGAAAATCATATACTAAGCTAAATAAAAAAATCGCAGTTGATATATGGGGAAGGAAGAAAACAAATATGTCTTACCATCTGCTCCTGGTTCAGGAATCCTCTCAGCTTCTAAGGTGGGGTCAGCATGATCTCCGATATCCTGGCTGAATTCTCCTTTCTGTATCCGCTGTTGCAGTCTCTTGATCTCGTCATCGTACTCTGACCATTCTGGGACGATTCTCACGGCGGCTGTCAATTTCGCCTCTTTGGTCTGAGGATTATTGCACTGGAAGGAAAGAAGAACAAATGAAATACATAACAACCATTCATTTACGCCTAGAAGTAAACAAAAAAATATATATATAATTATATTCTAAACTCACCAGATCAATTGTCTTAGCAGTACTCTTTGAAGCATCATCGCACCAAGTTTCACACCAAAGCCACTCCTGAGGAAGCGACTTAATCGCCACCTGGTGAATCATGTTGTTCGGGAGATCTTGATCTGTAAATATATAAAGAAATAAAGAATTCACTTTCATTTATAATGATTATCGTAGCTTCTATCTTAATCAACCCTACTTAGAAACATCAAGAGTATTTTTACACTGTTACTTCTATAACAATCAATAAAATATCCATCACTTACCAAGATTACTTAAACTGTTAGGGTCCTGACTTAGGGCTTGATATTGTCCTCTTAATCTGTCTCCAGCGGCAATTCTTCGGAACCTCTTCAAGTCCACCACATACAAAGCGGAGATGTGGTAACGACGGCCTTGCAGATGATTACGCCAGTATCCCAACTTCCAAAATCTGTACAGAAAAAACAGTTAAAATTTGTTTATTGTTATAAAAATTACTGTCAGGTTTTGGAGCAAATAACAATTAAACCTTTGACCAGCAATTTTACAATCTGGTTTGGACACTGTTAAATATTTTTAGCACTCTTTCTTTCTGCTGATAAATCATTCATCATTTTATAATATATATACAAGTTCAATGTTATTATGTGTATATCATATTTCACACTATATATATCTATTCAATTATTTTAATATAATACCTGAATCCATCCATTTCCACCCGACTCTCGCAGAATGGGGTGTAACCATATGGAGCACCGCCAAGATCCAAGTCTACCAATTCTTTCATATCGGCTCTCACAATCTGAAATATGAAAAGATACATGTTTACATTTTACACTCGTCACATCTCCATACATTGACTATTAAGCTACTGAAAAAGTGGCAAGATTTTCCAAATAAATGAAACAAATTATGATTATACTAACAATACTGGTTTTGATGTATCCTTATACATTCCACTTGAGTAAGCATGATCTTAGACAGATATTTTTTTATAAATTTAAACAATAGTATTTATCTAATAAACTCTATCTTAATTTTTAAATTATATTTTATTAGATCAAAATTATAGAAGTGCAAAATTCTTAAAAAAGGATCAGTCATACCATATCGTAACCATACACTATATAATTCAAAAAGATTCAGAGTTTCTGATAGACACATGTACATGATGATTTGATTATATTAAAAAGTCCATTCTAATGCCAGTTAAAAGATGATGCAGTGGTAGATGGTAGCAGGATGTGGTAGAAAAGAATTTATAATGCACAAATTGAGAGGATAAAATATACTTAAGATGTTGTTTAATGTTTCTTGTGAGATAGATTGCGTTTTTAGTAATGCTCATTTAAATTTATATTGTGAATGGCTTAACAGACCTGATCTGCGTCTACGAATATGATCTTCTTAACATCCAGCGGGAAAAGGACGTCAAGGAAGAGAATCTTGTATCCCCAGATGACCCTCTGCTTTTCCGTTTGCTGGTGCAGCCATCGTGGCCATTTGTATTGGATAAGCTCATAATCGAAACCATACTCCTTGGCCATGTACGGCAATATATCCTGGAATACAATTACCAAAGACAACATTCAGAAACAAAAATTCACTTGAGATTCTTAATAGTTACTATTTTTAAGTTTTTCCAGCCTTATATTGAGTAATCAAAATGATGACAACTAACCTTGAGTGAAGGACTAAGATAATTCTTGAGGAACCAGAACTTGACAGGTGTTTTTGTGTGTTTTAGCACCGACAACATCATGATGCGAAGGAACCTCTCGTAAAGATGACCCGAAGCCAATGAAAAGATGTTTATTCTCTCATCTTCTTTCTCCGCAGTGTCACCAGCCGTGAAGGAACTGAAATTATTTACTCATAAGTCAATCCGTGGAAAAGAATTTCATATGTTTAAAGCCAAGAACACACAAGTGCACATACTCATAAATCAATCTGAGGTGAAGATCATGTGATTAACCTCTTCATTAGTGAGTTAATTTTATGCACACATCTTTTAAACAGTAATATCTTTCACAGCCATCAATTCAACTAATATCATAAAATAAATCGAATTGGATACGGCGATTTGTAAACAGTGCTTTTCTATTTCTAAACAACAAACAAAATATGCTGAAAAGTTATTCCAAATCGGTAAGAATGTATTACATGTGGCTGCTCCTATTTCCGAATCAAAGGAGAACTTGAGAACAAATTTGAACCTATAGGACTGATTTACGTACTTCTGTGAACAGAAATATAAATAATCTTTCGTTTCTTCACAAATCATAATAATTATGGAAAGAGCATAAGGGAATTTTTCAATGCTGAAGTCGACCTTTTTTTTCGCAAGGTTTTACGTATTTTTTGTAGCCTAAAAATATATAATACAATTGTAATGACTTTCACATACAATTGATCGATTTGTCTCATATTTATATTAAAAGAAATAATAACATTTTATTAAAAAATAAAAGAATGGCTTTGAAAATAACGTGACAATGTGCTCGGACGTACATGTGCGTCCATACTCCTAAAAGGGTTAAATGTGATAAATGTAGAAACAGTTCACATGTTTTTGGATGTAGGACGCAGGACCCAACGAGTTGAGCAAATGGCTAACAACTGACTGTGTTTTAAGATAAATCTTCACATGGAAAATCTCACACTACATCCTCTATTGAAGTGTCAAAGAGTTTCTAGAAAGTCTTTATTAAAATTATTTTGTATTAGGTCGTTCCCTATGAAATAACCAATTTTTTCTCAGTCGAATTTCAACTATGGTTATAAGAGGTTCTTTGCGATCCGAGATCGTAAGTGAAAATTGGTATGAGTCGAGAACTACCTGTATGAGTCTCTCGTTGTGTTATTAAAATGCATTACTTGTGGTTTCAATTTATTTATGTACATTCTTTAGATGTAAATCGCTTCAAACTCAATATGCTCACAAATGACAAACACGAACAAACGACAAACACAGGACAAATTAGATATTTTGTAATATTTATTACCTTAAAACACTGACGAAAAGACAGCATGCAGTAAAAATGAAATGATAAAAAAAAAAACAAATAAGAAATAAATAATAAAAAAAGATAAATTCAGTGGAACTTCGCTTAACGAGAAAAACAATTTGTAAAAAAAATGAAGCATTGTTTTGCATAACGAGTCTTGAATTATAAAACCATGGCACGATCATTTGCTCATAATCAGCTGACTACACTTAGTACTGAAGGGATCAATCTAAGTTTTGGAAAGATCACTTCCACATCTTGGCCTGCTTTAAGATGATCGATAAAGCATGGGAAGAGGTTATCGAGAACCCTTATAACTGCTTAGAAGAAACTTTGGCCTTACAGTGTTGTTGAACGCGTTTTTGTAGGGTTTGGGACAGTGCCTATTGAGCATTTAGTCAGCGAAATTGTGTCTTTGTCCAACATCATGAGGCTGGAGGTGTATTAATAATAATATTGATGAACTTGTGGAAGAGTCCAGTCAGAAGCTGACCATTGAAGAGCTTTCATTCAATGTAAGAAGCTGTGGAGGAGACTTTGTCAGGAGGAGGTAACAGCAGGGCTTACACTTTTTGGCGTAATAAGAGAAATGCTGAAAGAATGTGAAACTGTTGCATTGTGCATTGAAAAGCATCACTCTAATGCTGTGTTGCATTTTCACCAAATTTGGAAGCAAAGGTAAATGTCTTGAGACAGCTTTCTAGTAAAAAAGAATCAGGAGCTACACCGAACTCTCTTTTTACGCGGTGTTTTTTTATATGGTTTTAAAATAACACGGTGTTACAGCCAACATTTTTTTTGTTTAAATCCAGTAAACTCGAAAATATGGAAAGAAATATTAGACAGACTCGGTGTATCTCAAGTGATAGAAGCGATGTCGTACCAAATGTGGGTAAATGAGTTTGTCTATTGTCTGATGGTGAATAATCTTTATTAAGATTTTTTAAAAGTATTTTTTAATAAAATTTAAATACAATAATCAATAATGCACTTTATTTTTAGACATCCATTGATTTTTACACAAGGAAACTTATACACCATTTCTAATAAAATTATAAAAACTACTGTTAATATTTCAATTTGTACAGTATAAGTTTGAAGATAATGCACCCATTGTGGAGATGTATATGTTCAACGTTAGACTTGCGTTAATTTTATGTTATTTAACTTTTAATGATAAAATGATTTTTACAGCCTAGCATGTTTTGTATAGTTAACATATTTTTTTACTGGACACTTGAGAGCCACCACCTAGCTTAAGAGACATCAATGTGAGTGTAAGTCAATTGATTTACCTGGTAATTGAGTTCCAAATTCCTCCGGTGTTTTCTGCAGTGTCGGTGAGCAGGTCCATCATTTGTTTTCCAGGTTTTTTAGCAACTCGAAGTTTCAGGACGTGAGATCGGAGAGACGAGATAAGAACTTTTATGTCAGTGCTGTTTGGTGGAGTATCTGAACCCTCATGACTATAAAACAAGAGAAAATACATATAAAATAATTCCGTATAGTTTGCTTTATTAAAATTGTTAAATTCGCCGAAAATAGAATAAAACAACCATTTTCTTGAAAAAATGTGTAAAAAAAAACTGCATATAATGTCGTTGATCAATCTCCTCGTAACTCAGTCAGTGTCCAATATCTTTGCCGAAGCCACCCTGACAGTAATACTTAGGGGTTTATCAGGTCATTGAAATCTGGTTGAGACTGCATCAAGACATCTACAGCATGTGGTTGAGCCAGTCTCATGATGGTTCAGTCCCATATCTACTTATTTTGGACCAAATTATACTTAGACTAAATGACTTAAATATATGAATGATAATGTTTGTAGTTATTGAATTCCTTACCTGACAATGTCATAGATATCAGCACTTCTTCCTTGCCTGAGTTTCAAAATCCAAGCGCCAGGATTGGCTTTTAGCTAAAAAAATTAAATAAATAGATTGTATTGGTAGATAGAGAAAATCATTGTACAAAGTTTAATAATGTTTAACTCTTTGGCTACTACACCTCAATGTTTCATTGAGAAATGCCTCCATTGATAATTATTAATAAAATTATAATTAAGTTATTTTGAAACATCCTACCTTTCTTATTAATTATGTGAGGCATTTAAAAACAAAGATACACGTGTAACTATTTCACGTATATGCAAGTGGGCGAGGTACACGTGTTATTTTTTATACGGTATCTATTTATAGCAGCTATTGAAAACATTTGATTATATAGATAAGTGTTCACATTGTAAAGATCCATATGTTTAATATCCAGAGTGGACGTGATTACAAAGTAGTAATTTAGACAATGAGGATTGATTAAATTATCTATCAAGCAAGTAGTCTTCTGTTATAATTCTGTAAGTTCAAAAGTTTTACAGTAGCTATTTTTATTGTCACACCAGTATTAAGATAAATTATAAACACTCGACCATCTAATGGATATTTTTTATTACCGGGACTGCAGTTTGACGTCCCATATTAACAGTTCATATTGATAATGAATTAGTAATCTTACCTGGAAGTACCCCAAATTGGCCATCACAATGGTATCTACTTGAGTAGGATCGCTCTGAGTCCCGAGAGTGACTTGGAGACCTCGAGGAGGTGTTCCGGCAGCAGCATCCCAACAGTGACCTTCCAGCAGTAGATATTCCAATTCAAACTCACTAAAACGAAGAATTATGTTATTTAATATACTTTAAAACCGACAGCTAGATACTAAGCAGATTTCTGTAGAACAAATGAAGTTAAGCAGCAGTGTCGGTGAATAGTGTTTGTATAGGTTACCACTCAAGCTGATTATCTATTATCCATACACCGGTAACTGACTAATCAATAACTGTTATACATAAAATTAATTACCTGTGAACGACCTTTTCAACATCAGCCAATCGTATATTGTCGAGGTCGTAGACAGACCTTACGCTCTCCACAAGCCAATTTCCAGGAACGTGCAATGACAGAGTGAGGAGAGAGGATTGTGGAAGGTGGGTGAAGCGGGCATGGGGGGCATGCGGACCAAACTGCGGCTCTGCTTCCACCACAAAGCGATAGAAACTGGAACAAATAAAGAAAATATTAAATGACTGAGCAAGCAGGAATTCCATTCACATCTGAAACATACACTGCAAAATATATAATTCTCCTATTTTGGATTCAGATCTATCAAAAGTATGTTGTACGTAAGAAGCTCTAAGAATAAAATATTTCACATGTGTTTTTTATATCAAAATAATCAGTTTTTACACTCGCCTGTAAAATTTTCAATAATGGACTTTTGCACTTTAAGCCATCGATATTATATCAATTTTATCTTCAGGCAGATGTTGCTATGAACCTCACTGCATTTAAAATCGATCTATCTATTTCATTATATCAAGCTTTTACTAGACATATTGAGTACATTTTGTCTGTGGAAAGGAAAAAGGACACAATCCACATATAAAAAAAATTTACAGGAGTCACAAAAAACGTTTATTTAATGATTTTGAGCCAAAGTTAAAACATTACACGGGCACAACCTTCAAGTGCATGAAGGCTAAAACTGGTATTTTATTTACTCAATATGATATTTATTTAATAAGTTATTTAAGAAAAACCAATAAAATAGATTAGGTGGAAGCCCTTTTTCCTGGAGGATAATTTTACAGGTCATCCTCTTTTCAAACTTAAAAGCTAAATTTAGACACTAATACGCCATTTTCAGCTTAAATCGTGTTGATATAACATGTATTAAGTTCTATAAATTCTGATTATCGAATAAATACTATTTTGAAAAAATGAGGGTGATGGCTTTTACATTTCCACAATCAATATGCTTTCTCTCAGATAGAAAAAAGTGATTTAAGGTTTTAATAAATAATGTTGCTCTTGGTATTTTGAGATAGCTATTAAAGTGAATTTTTCATATCATAATCAAACGTCAGTTTAAGAACTCACCTCTTAAGTGGCATGTCTGAATTTTTCTCAACGGAATTGAGGTACAATTTCACCTCGCAATTGAGAACCTGTCTAAGTGTAGTCAGCAGAGGTCCCATTTTCTGTGCACCCCTCGAAACGGGGTCCACTACAGCCACAATATGGAAAGCTGCAGAATCGGCTTCAGTAGGAGGAAGTGTTAATACAGAGTGTTGTGATCGAAGACCTGCAGGCATATCGAACCGGGCTCGGCCTTGGGGTCTGGATATCAGGAGGCCTATCATTTTCAGTACGGAATCCGGAGTCAACTTTGATAGATCATCGTCTTCATATTCTGAAAAGCAATTAAAGATTAATATCATCAAGTGATGATACTCTGTAGGAATTCTTTTTAAATTCAACTAATAAAAATGTATATCATATAAATTATTATTTGCAACACGGTATTCACCTTTCACAACCTCGCTGAAGTTCATCCATTACTAGATGTATATATACTTTGTCAAATATATTTTATACTTAAAGCTATAATAAAGAGGCTAATGTATACAAACACAGTGAATGCAATTATGTTTTAACCATATTTTGAGTCTATTATTATTGAGTCTTGTAAGTTCTGAAAAATTGTTTTACTTTTAAGTATCCAAATTTGCAGGTAGCATATGTAATAATAATGAATGACTATGAACCTAGCAATGGTTACATCTTAACGATTTGAATCGGATATAGTTAATGATTGGAAATAAAAGATACAGTCCGACTTTTATAACAGTGCACGTACGTCATAGCGCTACTGTCGATTTACAATCCCA